>PVIJ01003331.1:0-137738 GCA_004024925.1 Scalopus aquaticus | reverse complement strand
TATAAGTATAGCTGTTCCTGCCTTCTTTCTTGGTCCATTTGCTTGTAGGATTGTTTTCCATCCTTTAACTATTAATCTCTGTTTATCTTCCGCAATTAAGTGTGTTTCTTGTAAACAGCAGAAGGTTGGGTTCTGTTTTTTGATCCATCTTGCTATGGTGTGTCTTTTAATTGGTGTGTTTAGTCCATTTACATTTAGAGTTAATATTGATATACTGTCATCCATATTTGTCTTTTTTATTTTATTATTATTATTTTTTACCTTTTTGTGGTTCTAGTCCTTACCCAATTCCGTATTTCCTGGTCTTTCCTCTGTTGGTTTTGTCTTCATGGTTTCTTGTAGTAAGTTTTGGAGTGGGGGTTTGGTAGCGATGGATTTCTATAGTTTCTGTTTGTCAGAGAAGGTCCATATTCTTTCTTCATAGAGGAAGGAGAGCTTTGCAGGGTAGAGTATTTTTGGTTGACATTTGTTGGCATGTAGTATATTACATATGTCTCTCCATCCTCTTCTTGCCTTTAATGTTTCTTCAGAGAAATCTGATGTCAGCCTGATTGGGTTTCCTTTGTAGGTTATTTGTTTCTTTGTCCTCATCATTTTCAATATATTTTCCTTGTCTTGAATTCTCGATAGTTTTACTATCATATGTCTTGCTGTTTTTTTCCTTTCATTGTAACAGTTTGGAGATCTTCTGGCTTCCTGTATGTCGATTTTTGTTTCCTTTTTCATGTTTGGGAAGTTCTCTTCAATTATCTCCTTGAGAGAAACAGAGAAAAACATTTTTTTAAGTATACTATTAACCTAATGTGCATTTAGAACTAGTTTTGGATATACATGGTGTACAATAGGCAATATACATGATATTTACCTATTAATGCATTTATGTATTATTTTAATGAAGTATACTGGCTTGTAACATTATGTAAGTTTTGGGTGTACACCATTCTAATTCAACATTGTATCTTCATCATAATCGACATTAAAAATTTAGTATCACCAGGTGACTCCCTTACCTTATTTTACCCACCCACCAAACCCCTTCCTACTGTTCCAATCTGTTCTCTGTATCTTACAGTTTTGGTGGTGGTAGTGGTGTTTTTTTATTAAATATTTTCATCAATGTAGATGAAATAGATATGGAAATTATGCAGTTAATTTTTTCACCTAGACTCAGCAAATAAATTAAGCTACTGAGCAAGTACCTGAATTATTATTAAAGTCCAAGTAAATCTATCAAAACTCTCTAGGAATGATCAAAATTATTTCAAACCAAAAGTAAGAACATATGGTTTGATTTGATGACAAGAAAATGCAACATAAATTCTCAAAATAATCACAAATAATCTACTGAGTGGGGACCTCCCAAGGCCTTGAGGGTGCAGTGTGGTCCTTATTCCATTTGGTCTCCTTGGTGTCAGCTGTCACAGGAAAAACAGCATGTTCAAGGTTCACACCAGCTCTCAGCCATCAAAGTCAAGGAAACTGGTCACAGTCAAAGAGACAATATCAAGTGCTACAAAAGTAGGGTCAATACTTGGCAAATTGTGAATTCTGGTAACTAGAACACCTTTCCTTTAGATTTATGGTAATAACACCTTTTTTCTTCGTTTTCCCTCACATCACCTCCTTTAAAACATAGGCATTGGTACCGAATATTGGTCTCGGTTTCCCTTAGCCAATAAAAGGAAACAGGGTTTGAGGAGGAGGAATGTAGTTTTAATTTGTTGAAAAATTGAGGAGGGCAGCAGCAGATTCATGTCTGAAAGATCATTGTTCTCCTCTTTGGCAGAGGGCAAGGATATGTATGCAGAGTTACAAGGGAGTAGAAGCGGGTAGTAGGCAAGGTTGAGCATGTCCATCATTGCAACAAAAGCATTTGTAGGTTTTGTTTGACATCAGCTTGTTTTCTCCATCACCTGATGGTCAGCAATTCAGATGTTACCTTTTTCCTCAGAATGTAAGCATCCTGTGATGCTCTTTTTCCTCAGAATGTAAGGAAACAAAGTTTTATAAGCCTAGAGGGCAAATGATAAGGTGGAGAAACTTATCTGGTGGGACAGAAAGAAAGACAAGTCCTTCATATGTGTTCCAGCATCCATTCAAGCACTTAATTTGCTCAAGACTTTTCATCACCACTCTTCCCTGAGACCCCCACACTCCCAGAAAAGGAAAGAGTGCCTTTGTGTTCTAGACTCATCCCCATCACTATCCTTCATTTCAAACTTACTGAAAATTGGTCAGTGGTTTAGAGAAGATCCAGAAATATCTTTATGTTTTCTTTTCAGCGCCTGGTAAAATGATGTATGCTAAGGACTGCTTGCTTTACTTCCTTTCTTAACTATCATTCTGAAGACCACGTAAAATGGAGGAGAACAGTTTAGAATACAGGTAGCACCACATGTTCCTATCCTAATAAAACTGACAGATTCTAGAAGGTTGAGATGTGCCTTTGTTTACCCAGCAAAACTTAGTACAGGCTCTGTCACAAAAATGAAACGAAATTACTATTTAATCTGTGTGAGCCTTCAATGTTATCCAAGAGAGCCCATTTCTGGATGCGAATGTGAACTATATCTTCTGATATATATTTTTAAAGATTTATTTATTTATGTATACAAGAGCTGAGTGTAGGCCAGAGGTGTAGCAGGTGGTGAGAGGATTCACCAGAGGCAGAGTGGGGAGCAGAACAGGCAGACTGACTAAAATACACTGCTTAGGGGAGCAGTGGGCGAGACAGGAGAGGTCTGTTGGGCCATGTGGATTAGCTCACTGGCCAGGGATCAAATTTGTGCTGCAGTGACTGCCAATAGTTTCACAGTGCTGAGACTTAACCCCATGCGCCACCAAGGAGTACTCTGTATCTACTGATTCTTGACTTATCCTCCCTTTCCCCAAATCCTGGACTACTCTCAGGGATAAAATGGGAACACACACATTCCATTCCAAAGTCACAATGAGTAAAAGAACCCTAGTAGCTTCAAGGGCCATCAGTTTAGCCATTTGTGGGCAAAGTAAAAAGATATTAAAATTTGTCTTTCCCTTTCCACTTGTTTCAGAATGGTAAGATTTTGAAACTGAACAGTGCTTATATTTACCCCTCTGGAGAACTAATTGTTGCCTGGAAAGAATAGAAACAACAGTAAATAAGAAACATTTGAGTGTGGAATCTAGCAGATTAGTGTTTAAACTTAGTGATAATGTGATATGGGGATACAAGTAACATTGCTTTATTTATTTTTTTTTTTTCATTTTTTTAATTGTTATTTTTGTGTCTTTTACATTACTGTATATTCCCCATAGGTTTCCCACCACCAATTCACCCGTGTACCGTCACCACAGTCCTTTCTCTCCCTTGTTCTGAGCCCCAATCCTCCCCCCTCTCTCGCTGATTGTCACTCTTGCATTTGGTTCCCCTATATTCCTGTTATAAGTGAGACCATTCAATATTTTCCTTTTTCCTTTTGGCTTATTTCACTGAGCATGATCCCATCTAGTTCCACCCATGTCGCTGTGAATTGCAAGTGTTTATCTTTTTTGAATACTGAATAGTATTCCACTGTGCATATATACCACATTTTCTTGATCCAGTCATCTATTTTTGGGCATCTGGGTTGTTTCCATACCTTCGCTATTGTAAATAGTGCTGCAATAAACATACGGAACATTGCTTTATTTAACTCATTCAAGGTGAACATAAAATTTGGGAACAAAAATTGTTAATAACTTGTAAAGACACCATAGTTGTGTAATAGGAGGAGCCAAGTTCCCTGCTGGCATTCACATATACCCACCTTGAACCACAAAGTCCAGAATGCTTAACCTAGGTTTCCTGAGCAGAGGAACTAGAGATGAGTCTAGTAGCAATGCCTGTTGTATAATTGACCTTATGTGAGCCTGGGGTCTCTTCTTGCTTCTGCAGACTGACTGGCATCCTGGTACCTTGTTAGTGGGAAGAATGGCAATTGACCACATGTGGGCCAATTAACTTATCTCTAGTTCTCTAGCTGCCTTTGTAAATAAATCTTTTTTTACTTCCCCCCTTAATTCTCTCTATATGTCTATGTTGTGTTTATAATTTTTAAGCACATGGGTGAAGACTTATATACATGTCACCTGATTCCCATAGGGTTGCTCTGGAACACATGTACCCTCCCATTATATCTTGTTATTTAATGGACCTGCTCAGGAACTTAACAGGGTAAGACCCCAATAGATCTGTTAGCCATAGACACAGTTTTGGTGTGTATTAAAACTGCCTAAAATATCTGTCTAACAAATGCAAGGATACAGTGCATTAAGTGAATACAGTGGTGTTCTCAACTCAGATTAAAATGACTATTTTTCCTATTTAAAAGAAATTGATTCATATTGTCTTTCCAAGCCACATGTGTAAATTGAATAGCTTTTATTATAGTCTAAATACATATATAACTCTTACATATGGATGCCAAAGTCTATGAGAAATTTTCACTAAAAGGTTATTTTGTACTCCAAAATATTTTTCTTGTCCCATTCTCTAAGACAGTCAGAAAAAAATCCTCAAAAGACATTTGCTTGTACTTTGTTATAATTATTAATAATTCTTTGTATCACTTGCTGCCTCACCAATCTATACTCTTTGTCCCTTTGAACCCTCACAGTGCAAAGCACAGATATTTTCATATTCTAAGCCTTCAATAAAAGTTGGATTAATATTATCGTTAGAGATGTACAAATGAATTTCTCTTAATTTAAATATATGCAAACTAGAATCTTGCCAAATTATAATTGGTAAATAATGCAAACACTGCATATGTTTGCTTTGCTTTCTTTGAATACTGCCTGTATTTTTCAACCCCCTTGACACATTACAAACCAAAGCTTTAGCAGGGCCTCCCTGGTGGCGCAGCAGTTAAGCGCTGCGCTGTGGACCTGTCGCAGCTGCGATGCAAGTTCGACACCCAACCAGGGAGAATCCCACATGGCGCAGCAGACCTCTCCTGCCTCGCCCGCTGCTCCCCTCAGCAGTGTGTTTCCGTCCATCTGCCTGTTCTGTTCCCCGCTCTGTCTCTGGTGAACCCTCTCACTGACCCACACCTCTGGCCTGTACCCCAGCTTGTATACATTAATAAATAAATCTTTTAAAAAAAAAAAAGCTTTAGCAAAAGACAGTTTATTTTAACAGAGACTTCTTTCAAATGCCTTTTGGGGACATGAATGAATGATATAAAAGGGACATCCTCTCCCCAATGTTTTCACATCATGAAAATATCATTCATTTCCAATTCTATGCTTCCTGCATGACCACCCAAAGGAAAACAGCAGTCTGACTCTGCATTCTCATTTTAAACAGAGTAGTCTGTGGAGGTGGGGAGATGTGACTGAATTCAATCAGGTTAAACTTTATGTCTGCTAGCAAAGCTTGTACTAAATCTGCACAGCAAAGATTAGGAGCAGGGGTGATCCAATTTGCTCTAACAGCTTAACAATGAGTTTATTCAGAAAAGAAGAGGAAACAAATGGTAGGTCAAAGCAGATGATTTACCATCACTGTAGCTAATGTGACCCTGCTTCAAATATCTGTTTTAAATCTGACCGGCATTACTTTATAGAGAGCTATGTCTGGGATCAGATGGAGAGCAGGACCCATTGAAAGTTTCTTAACACTCTCTAATATTGTTGGCACATAGTTGGGCTTAAGTAGTTTGCATTTGTAAGTCTGACAGCCTATCCATATGTTGCCTTCAAAGGTGTACCATGATTGCAAGAGAATGCTGTTACAGGGAAAAAAGACAATGGTAATGTGTCTATCATGAGAGCCAAGAAAATGAGCAAAATGCCTAGAACCTCAATTCAGTCAGCAGAGGCCCAGAGGAAATCAGCAGCAGACCTCAAAGAACTGAGTACTCATCTTTCTTTTTCTGTGTTTGTGAGGTTCTTTAGTCTATCTTTAGCAGGGAGCAATGTGTGTATCTTAGTCTAGTGATAAAGGCAGGTAGCAATTCTATATTTTTAATGAAAGTGTTGCTAGTTTTATTTTGATGATTTGCTAAATCCTTTCCATCGCCCTGAATGCACTATGATTATCTTTCTATTGCAATCTTTAACACTGTGCATTTTACATATTTCAAATCAGGGTATGGAAGAACATTCCAAATTGTGTTGTTTCTCAATACTTGTCTGCATAAAATAGTATTTATCCTGTATATTCCAGTAGATTTCTTCACCAAACAGCAGTAGGCCTATTCCTAAAGGTAAATACCTAACAAAGTGATTAGTTCAGATGAGAGTGTGTGTTTATTTGAGTAGACATATTACTACTCTGGAGAAAAGGTAATGTTTTCTACCCTGGCACATGTGTGTTGGTTACTCTGGTGCCTTTTTTTACCTTTTCTCCCTCTATGCTCACCAGCTCACCATGCCTTAAGCACCCCTGCAAAATCTCCCAAGGTCATTCATAGTTTATGGACTCACTGCTGCTGCTTCCTGGAATATTCTTCCCCCAGATTGTCAAGTGACAGTCCCCCGATAACATTTACTTCTGAACTCAATAATCACTTCCATAAAATCACATCATCTGTATTCCCCAAACCGTTCCTCTTAAAAGCACCATTTTTTACCTGTCTTTACCTTTATTTGATATTCATTTGACTTATCATTTTTTAATTTTTTTATTATATTCTTATTTGTAATTTGTGTACTTTCTTCTCCCTCACTGTAAAAGATCTAAGTGATTTAAGACTTTGTCTATGTTAGTTAAGTGTTATCTTTAGCACCTATGAGTAACTAGCACACAGTAAATATGAAACAAATGTTTGTTGAATAAATTAATGTGCCTTTCAAAGAATACTATAAACAGGATTAATGAAAGCAACTGGTATTAGTAAAGGAAGGAGAACACTGCATATTTTCTATGATGACTAAATTTTTTAAGGTACTGATAAATCATAGAATTTAGAAGTTAGAAAGAGCTTCAGGTCCAAAGAAAAGAGGGTCCTCAGTTTCACTGCTAATAATTGGCATAGTGGAGACTAGGTATAAAGTCTTTATACTGCTTTCCTTTTCCCAACCCCCACCTTCAGACATTGAAGCTTAAAATATACTCTCCTACTAGCTTTATTACCAGCGTCAATTTTTAAATACAGAGACATTTATTAGTATAGTATTACAGTAGCCATGGCTACTATATTAAAGTACCTCAAATGTAGTGGATTTAGACAACATAAAGTTATCACTATACAATTATATATGTCAGAAGGCAGACACAAATCACCCTGGTAAAATTTAAGGGTCACAGAACAGAATTCCCTTCCAGAAGTAATAGTGGAGAATCCATTTCCTTACCCTTTTTGGCCGTAAAAGCTAATTTGTTACTTGGATGATACCCTGTTTCACCATCTTTTAAGGCAATCAAGACTGGTCAAGTCTATCTCAGAACACCTCTCTCTGACCTGCAATTTTCCCTCTCCCACATTCAAGAATCCTTATGATTACATTGGGTGTCAATTCACATAATCCAGTATAATATCTTTATTTCAAGATTAGCTAGTTAGCCATTTATTTCCATCTGCCACTTTAATTCCTTTTTGCAATATAAGATAACATATCATAAAATCTGGGGATTTGAACATGGACACCTTTAGGTGGCATTAGTAATCCTAACAGAGATAATATAAAAAGCATTGGATAAATTACCTCCTTCAAAGATAAGCATAGTTTATGGGCCTCCCTGGTGGTGCAATGGGTTAAATCTCAGCACTATGAGGCTATCTGCAGCCACTGCAGCCTGAGTTTGATCCCCTTCAGAGAACTTCCCACATGGCACAGTAGACCTCTCCTGCCTCACCTGTTGCTCCCCTCAGCAGTGTGCTTCAGTAGATATATCTGTTCTGCTCCACACTATGTCTCTGGTGAATTCCTCTCACCATCCCACATCTCTGGCCTACACCCCAGTTCTTGTATGGATAAATAAATAAATCTTCTTTAAAAAGATACCCATAGTTTATATTTTGGAATTCATGGCACCATTTGCATATAGGAAATTTTTGGCGATGATAAATGATGTCAAAACATTTGCCTATATCCATAGTTTTTCTTTTCTTTTCTTCATGTATGGTTTCTAAGTGTTTAAAATGGGACTCTCATATAAGTTTAAGGTAAACAAATATCAAAAATTTTATTCAACCTATTAACTAATAAAGGAATTATGATTTTAAAACTGGTTCAAAGGCAATCTGTGGTTCTCTATGATGAACAGAACAGTATATAATCCATCACTCAAAGAAATGGTGAACGATTTTGCTCATATCAACAAAAAATCATAACTATTTAATGTCTTATTTGACTACTACACTATCTAACCTTGGGCTTATTCTTTTTTTTTTTTTTTAACCAGATAGAATTCCACTAGTTAAAACGTAATCTCATAGTGTCTGCAAGTGTCATCAAATATTTAGGTGCATTCTCTTAGATATTTTTTTTTTAATTCTTGTATAAGCCTGTTTCAAAAGTGACTCTGAAAAGAACTGAGTAACTCTATTGCTCTACTTCCAAGTGTTAGATAATATTCCTGGAATAAAATTTTAAGAAAATCATTTGATTAAAAGTTATTCATGATTTTCAGGTTATATTTACTTTTTTAATTCCATAATTTTTATTTTAATTTTGAGGTTACATTTTCATTCTTCCATGTATCAAATGGCTACCTTTACTTTTGAGAACTATTATGTTTATAGGTGATGATTCATAATTTGTCTTGTTTGGATTTAAGAGTAATGATGAAATACTGGATTTATGATGTTTTTTTACTATACTTAATTTAAATTATTTGTCTTAACAGGTTTTTTTTTCCTAAGGATTCACAAGAGAATATATGTGAAACTTTATTTTAATGCTTTAGCAATTTATCATTTAAGATAAAGTTACTCAAGAGACTTTTAGTTACTGTAGGCATTTTTTATATTACTCCAAGCTTGTTGACTATATTTTGTGCCTTTCAAAACATCTGGGTTTTTTTACCAACTGAAACAGTATCTAAATTATGTAAAATAAAATTAAGTAATGCTTGTTTTGTCCTCAGAATATAAAGATTCTATTTTATTGTTTCTTCAGAATCGTGATGCTGGTCATGTATTGAATTTGTATTTAACTGGATTTTCACTAACTGTTCTGAAATGCTTAGTACTGCTGCAAAACTAGTTTATAGAAGCAGACAGTTATAAGTATATTATTAGCTTTCTTAAATAGCAAAGGCAATTGGACAGTTTCTCCTACTAATAGTGTTAGTACATCAGTAACATTTATCAGAATACATTATAGTGTTATATTTGAAGACAATGCTTATATCTTTAAGACTCACATATCCCTTTGGTGCAACTTTTGTTTATCTAAGATGACATATAGCAAAATATTCAGTTACTGAATATTTAGAAAACCTTTCTATTTTTTTTAAGTATACTATTAACCTAGTGTGCGTTTAGAATTAATCTTGGTTATGTATATTGAATATAAAACCAACATAATAGCAACTATAGAAGGTGTGATTGTTTGTCAAATAAAAGAAATTCACAGATCATCAGTAGGTTGAATAATATTTATAGGATCCAGGTTCTATATTTCTAGCCTGAATTCGTTCTTCACGTGCATCAATAGCTCAAGATGGAAGCTTCATAGAACTAGCACTGAATTCTACACTTAAATGTTATTGTCTACAACTTGCTTGAAAAATATTGTTTTGGGGTTGTATTCTTAACTTACAGAATAAAATCGGGAAAATGAAGATTTAGTGACAATGATCCATTCTGCCAGCCTTAATTATTCATACTGGTAGAACGGAAAAAATCTCAAATCAAAGACTTGAATTTGAGGTCTCACTTTAATTAATTAGGATATTTGCTGACCTAAACTTGAACCTAAAACCATCATCTAACTTAACATTAAACATACCTTGGTTTTCTTGTAGTTCAAATGTTCAGTAATTTTATAGTAAGGTGTAATTTATAGTTTTGATTTTTTATTGTTTTTTATTTTTTTTATGTTTCTTGTTAGACTCACCTATAAATTATAGTTGTATTTAACTATTATCATGCATATTTCTGGTATTCTCATGACATAAATAAATAATTTTTGGAGTTATAGTAAGCACAGAGTGCTTACTAACCCCTTAATAAAATATATGACATTTCCAGAAACGTGTAGATAAGACTCAAAGCAGAAATGACTACTTAAATTTACCACTTCTGCCTGTGATTGAACTAAGACACTGAATACTTTCTTTCATTTGAAATTTTGAGGACTGCTTTCATATTAGAGGTATAAATCTTAGCTAATCCATCAGGAGGGAAACTATTTATTTTATACTGAAAAAATTTTGTTTCAGGCGGAGTGAAGATATTTGACTGATGATTGTCACCTTTATATGCCTTGTAACTGTGATAGATGGTCTTGAGCTTCAGTGATTCATAATGGCATTTGGAGGCATGTAAAAAAAGCATCTAATTCAAATGAAGGAGTCAGTAAAACATCACAGCAAATGTAGGTCGCAGAAAACTGTGAAAATCTAACAGAAGGGCAGTGTGTTGCCAATGAATATACTTGAAGACTGTAAAAGAAAATTACTTCTACACTCATCACTGGCTCCAGATAAAAGTGTTTTTATCTTTTACTGCAGCTTCCCAGTGTTACAACCTTCTTCCCTCCATTCCTTTCATTCTTCTAATCCTCCTCACACCACCATCCAAATGGCTGTGTCCTTTCTTCCTCTTAAATAGTCAAATCTCCTCATTGAGGGGAGAAAAAAATTTACGCAGAAGAGATTCATGACAACTTCAAGGAGTGTGTGCTTGGCAGTGTTGAGATTAGAAATCCAATTTTACTGGATTTCCAGTCTACTTGCAATTGCATTACTGTGTTCACTAATAATTCCTGTTAAATTTTATCTTGGTTTGGGTATCTGGTTAGTAACTGAGCACAGGCTAGAATCTGGACTACTCCCCCGACTCTTTAATATCTTCCTCAGTATACTCTAACATCAATGAGTGAATTTGCATCATAAGATAGAAGTTCCCAGATCCCATTGGTTCCCAGAACCAATGAAAGATAAACTAGGGAAAAGGGCTACCCCAGCACAGAACCTGCACATTTCAACCCCCTGTCAGAAGGATAGGCTAGTTCAGGTTTTCTTGACAGATCATTATTCAACTGGTTCTTTCAAACAGATATTTTTTTAAACACACTCTTTGAACCATGGACTATGCAAGATTCTAGAGTTTCAAGAGGGAAAATAAAAATCCCAGTTCTTCCATCTTCCAGTTTTGCTGGTCTTGGGCAACTGGGTAGACAAAAGTATCCCTTTCTGAACCGGAGAAGACTGCATGAGGAACAAAAGTACAGAAGAGCAAATACCTAGCAGTGCATGATAGTTTTGCCCTTCCATGAAAAATAAATACCTCTGTTACTATATCCCTCTTTGTATTTGCAATACCTGGGAACTGAATTTCCAAACAGGGCAGTTAAATGCAGTTTGTAATTCTGGGTCAGCGTAGATAACCCTGCATTCAGATCTGTCTTTATAGTTGGTGGATGTCACACATCCTTTTCCATTTCAAAATATCTTTCCCATTGACCCGTTATGTCCCTGAGACACATCGTTAGTAGAATTGATTCTGCCATGTCATTGTCTACTGAAGGCATTATTATAATAGACATATGTAAGTTGCTCAGAAAAAAAAAAAAGCATTTTAACAAGTTAGTCTCTGTTATGTTTCTACAACTGCCATAAGAAATTACAACAAAAATGTTTTCTCACAATTCTGAAGTTAGCAGTCTGAATGGAAGGGGTTGGCAAGGTCATCCTCCTTCCAAAGCCCCTAGATTAGGATACTTCCTTGCCACTTGTAGCTTCTTGTACCTGAACTATTCCTCAGCTGTTAAGGATATAACTTTAAACTCTGTCCCCAACATCACATGCTGTTTTCTTCTTTTGTATGTATGTCTGTCTTTCCTCTATTATAAGGACTTTAGTTATATAGAATTTAAGGGCCATTGTAATCCAGTGTGACCTCATGTTAACTAATTACATCTGCAATAACTCTATTTCCAAATAAAGTCATATTCTGAGGTAGTAGAGTACATGAATTAAGCTTACCATTTGGGGGACACTATTCAACCCTAATGTTAACACAAAACATTGTTTATCACATTAGTTAGATCTCACCTATCAGGATTCAAGAACCCTGAAAAAAATGACAAAACAAGGTGAGTATGTATATATGAAATGGGGAGGATGAAGAGTCAGAGAAGTTCTGTGCAGGAGCATAGAATGAAACCACTGTGACTATCTAACGTGAGGTGTGTCGACTGATGATGTGTGGTTGACCAGGAGACTAACTATATCAGGCATCAAAGGGAGCACCAGAAGATCATGTCAGCTAAAGGAGTGAGGGGGCTGAGGAAGACAAACTGCATCTACTTCATAAGTTTGCCTTCGGCCAAAAGATAAATGAACTTTTTAGAAGCAGTTTTGCAATTTAAAGTAAATTAAGTCAATGAATAATTTCCTCAGAAAATTGTCTTTGGCCCTCTCACAGCTCTTTTATATCTCATACCATTTTTTCCCCCATGGGAAAAATTAATGGATACGACAAGTTGAATCCATACCACTTAAGTTCCCTTTAAAATAATCAAGCAAAATTAAAATGAAAATCTCCATAGAAAAGAATCTGCCACCAGGGGATATAGTTTACCAAGAAAATTCTGACTAATGCCATTCGTTGACCACCTCTTACCTTCCCAAGAGTAATAAGGTAATATTGCAGTGGGGAGGATTTTAGACAGATAAATATAAATGCTCCCAGTATGTATTTTTTTTCAAGTATTGCTGCATCATCTTTCCTTAAGGGAGATTAAGGAGTATGAAAGAGATTATCAGAAATGATTTCAGTATATGTTACCTTACTTCACTCCACCTTATATATTTTTCTTAGCTTGATCAAAATCTTTCCCAGCATAAATATTCTTTTTCCTTACCTCTCAGCATAAATGAAGAGTTTTTCTTTCATTAAATAGCTTTTGTGCCTTTGAAAACCTCACCACATGATAGAATTGCAATCAAAGTCCATACTGCAGGTCTCCTTCAAAATAAGCCACCATTTTCTTTGGAGAACTTTTGGTTGGGGTCTACCATGACCTTGCAAAATGAGACCATTCTTAAGAAAATTGCATCAGAACAGTGTTATCAGTGCATTGCTCATTGAACCTTGAATCAGATAAGTAACCTGCATTTCCTCTCCAAGGGCTTCATTGTAATTATAATTTCTTTGTTATTGAAATCCTCCATGTTTACCACCCTGTTCGGGGATCTGGTTTACATAGCTTATTTTCTGTTACATGGGAGCATTTCATCATTTCCCTTATGGAAAGTTTGCCTCCAGCCTGTTACTGTCATTTATTGAGATTAGGATGATGCCCTAGTTCTGACAGAACAATTCTGTCTTCTGTACAGCTGGTGATTCATTCTGATCTGATCATTTTCTACCATATCTGATCATACTGAGTCTCCCCTAATTAAAATAAGTAAAAAATATACAAGTATATTTCAAGCAACTTGTCAAGATATACAGAAAAAGGTTAACTATTTTCTAAAATCCTGTCTAATGTTATTGTATTAGTCAGGGGTTCTCCAGAGAAAAGAACCAATAATAATGATAATAATAGTAATATATATGTATACTTCTGTACATATATCATATGTGTGTGTGTGTGTCTTTTATTATAAGGAATTGACTCAAGAGTTTATGAAGTCTTAAAATCTGCAATCTATCTGTAACCTGGAGACCCAGAAAAGCTGATATGTAGTCTCAGTCAAAAAGTCAAAAAGTCAGTAGTTATAAAATGCAAAAGGAACAAGTGTTTCAGTCCAAATCCAACGACCAGAGAGAAACAGCAACCCAGCACAACATCAAGCCTTCTTACTTGATCTTTATTGTTCTATTCAAATCTTCATTTGAATAGAACCCATCCACATAAGGAGAAGAGTAAGATTTTCTCAATCTATGATTCAAATGTCAATCTTATCTCGAAAATCCCTCACAGACACATCCAGGATAATATTTGGCTGGATGTCTGGGCAGATGATGACCCAGTCAGGTGGTGACATCACAGTTGTCAATAGTATCAGCTAGTGCCATGATAATAGACATCATCTGAGAGGTTACCCTGAAATGGAACCAGGGTCCCATGGAAGACACGGGCCAGATGTTCTGTAAACGAATGGACTATACATTTTCAAGTCATATCAATTGGATCCTGTCTTTTCCATTCTTTAGTTGGAAAAATTATATAACTTTCTAGTCCTCAGTATCTTTAAGATGAGAATGATTAAATATGGTCCATAAAGTTGCAATTAGAATATTTCCCAAGGCAAGATTCTCAGATCATCTGCTACAAAATCACAAAATCATAGAGACTGCTTGCTTAAGCAGATTCCTAGACCCCATCCTTAAGGATTCTGATTCAATAAATCTGGACTGTATCCCAGATCTCTGACATTTCAGCAAACATCCCAGATGACTACCAAGTCTGCCAAGCCTAGAGAACTACAGCTGTGAGATTTAAGTGTAAACTGCCTGGCACACAGTAGGAGTACAACAAAACAGATCTATCCTGGACAGACCATGGGCTCCTTGAAAACAGTGACGGTGTTATTGACTCTTGTATCCCCCACAGTTCAAAATCTTGGCATAAAAAAATCACTAGTCAGAAGCAAAGAACGGAAAAGTCAGGGACTATTTGCTTCAAGTACAACAGCACAGAAGCAGGACATACTGTCAGAAAATAAACAAGATCAATGACTGCAGTTCAGTTTTTTCAGATGTCAACATTGGGGATGAATAACAGCTACCAGGAGTGAGACAGCTAGAAACCACAAGGAAGACGTGGAAGGGAAATATCCAATAATGGATATTGTAGTGGGAGGAAGCAGCAGAAAAACAATACAAAATTCATTGGCAATCAGGACTACGATGTCCACAAAGTCTGAAGGATCACACGTGACAAGCTGGAGAATGGAGACCTCACCCTGAAAGTCTGAGGCAGAAAAACTGACACCTGGAAGTTTGGGAAATTGTGGGGAGATTATCATGTGTAAATCACCAGAAATAGGTAGATAGGTAGTTTCAAAGGTGGTATCAGACTAAATAAAAAATAAAAGCATGTGGAAATATAAATATCACTAGTTCTATGATGAGATCAGACAAATTGAACATGCCTACTCAATAAGCATGTTGTTTCCAAATCAGTATGGAAGTCTATAGAAAAGAGCCTACTGTGATCCTATTTCACATACTCTCCATCTCTGTTAGATACCTAGGAATATATAGTTAATTTTTATACTGAAACTAACATGGTTAATACTGCAATAATAAAACAGTGTTTAGATCTTTATGTGTAATATATCCTGAAAAAAGTATTCTGCGATTCCACTCACACACTTGAAGACAAATTTAGATGAAAATGTAATCATTTTAAAAGTAATAGTGAATTAACCATGTGAAAATGACCATACAGATTTTAGGAATACACCAGACATGGTGGTATACATAAAGTTTTTTCCTCTTCCATTTTACATTTAATTACCTCAGATATTATCCATAATGATGAATGGATCTATTTCCCTAGTCTTAACATAATACAGTTTTCTAGGGCATCACTTTACACATGACTGCTTTTCCAGTACCTGAGTTATAGCCTTATATCTCATTGCTCATAAGAAATATTTAGACAGCAATTAGCCTAAGCATCCACTAAATTAATTACTTGCAGTTTAGAAAGTACCATGCTCATGAAGTACAAGAAAAACCACAAGAAGTTCTTTGGCAATATAAACATTTGTGTGTTTTTACAGATAAGTCCATTACATAGAGTCATTCATGGGGAAAAAATAGCAAGCAAAATCAGGATTTATCAGGGTAGGGACCTACGGGGTATAGAAAACACAGAAAAATTCAATTAGAACTGCAGAGAGTTGGTTCAATCTCTTAATCGGCACTGCAGCACAGCAGATTAATATTATTGCCTACTATTTAAACTTTATTGCTCCATTTTTCTATCTGTGATCCTCTGTTTTGCCAGCCCACCTTGAAAAGATGGCAGGAAAACTATATAATACTTTTATGGCCTTGGCATCAGCACTGTTTTGTGGCTAATACCATTGTAGAAATGATGAGGTGAGGAAGCAGGCAACACTTTAGCTTGTTTTATAAGCCAAGTGTGGGGATGTTTGCCTGCATTCTAATCACAAAAGCTATCAGCGAGCATTTTGCCTGCTCCTACCGACTGACAGCAGAATTTGCAGGAGCCATTTTCTATAGAATTATCCTCACAAAGTCAGAGGCAGCAAGAGAAGAAACAACACAGCAACCACAGCAAAGACTCGAAATAGTTCTTGTTAGAACAAAGACACAGATTGACCAAATGACCTTGGGCAAGTCACTCAACTTTTGCTATCATGAACAATATTAGAAGCTTATTAAAAGCCAGAATGCTAGATAAGCAGTACTTACATACACATGCATAAACCTTTTTTTTCCCTAAAAAATAGTAGATATATTAGTTTCCTTGAGCTACTATAATAAATTATCACGAACTGGGTGACATAAAACAATAGAAATTTGTTCTGTCAAAGTTCTAGAAGCTAGAATTTGCAAACCAAATCCTCTTTATGGCCAGGCATACTTTTAAGCTTCTAGGGAAATGTCTTCCTTACGTACTCTACTGGCCCTGTGCCAATCTGTGGCATTCCTTGTACTCTAGCTAGTCATTCCAATCTTTGCTCTATTGTCTCATGGCTTTCTCTCCTGCATACATGTCTGAATGCTTCTCCTTTTTCTTGTTATAAAGACACTAGTTATTTAGGACCCAATTAATCTATTATGGCTTTTTCTGCAAAGATCATGACATGACTTTTGGGAAGACACTATTTAGCTCCCTTCAGTGGAAGAATTAAATGTATAGCCATATATCTTTCAATGTTTGAGATGAGCAGATATGATTACTCAAATAATTTAAATTAGGTGCTTTCATTAGTGAGCTAGTGGACATATACACTATACACAGACACAATCTGCCCGGTTTTATGATATGTTAACTTATGCAGCAGCATTTATTTTGTTTGAAACATCTTAGTTATAGTAGAAGCAGATTACATAATTCTTTCTCATAGTTTATTTTGCAAATTCTTTCAACTAACCAAAGACTTAGGGTTAAGAGTTCATTGTTTTACAATATATCGATACTCAGAAAACAAAATTTAATCTGATTTAAAATTTTAAAAAACTGATAAATCAGAGTCATCTCCCCACCCCAAATCAGTGTACACATTATTTTATATAGTGAACAGACGTTACAGTGACTATCAAAGCAAATAGTCTATTATTTCACAATCGAAACATTCTCTCTCAGTCATTTTTGAATAAAAGATTCCCAGGTTAGGTTTGGGGTTCATTTTTGTATTGGCACAAGAACGCATTAGATTCAGCTTTAGTCAATATTTCTGGCCAAATAAGATTCCTGTTTGGACAAGCAAAGTTTTCCTTTCTCAGAGTTTGCAATTCTCGTCCATTTTTCAGGTTCACAAGACACATGTAAATGTAATCTCCCTTCCATACACCACAGATTCATTTCTTTTGTCCATTTCTTCTCAGGTGTTGATTAGAACATCACAGTTGCTACTTGTATCTATTTTATAGTATAGAGTATTTGAATTGGTATAAATGGAAGTGTTTATTTGAAATATATATCTTTTTCCCTTACACTTTTATGATTCTAAGGTTATATTTTACTTTTGAAAGTTAACAACTGATCATTTTGTCATATTTCAAATCAATTCCCATGTTCCATCTAATTTATTTGCCTAGATTTTTACATGTTTTGTGCCACCATGGAGAGTAGTAGCTAATTTCAACACCTTCAAGGAATTTATGTTTCTCTTCTATAAATTACTGAGAATATTCTATCTTCTCCTTCTTTCCCATTGGTCAGAGGAGAGCTGACTACTTCACCTTATTCTTCTCCCTCAGACACCTCTCACAGCCCCCCTATCCTGCCCTAGCTACCTAAAGGAGTGTTTCATCTAGCTACCTCTCCTTTTTTGACGTCAGTGTGTTGATTCTGCCTTTTCTTTTATTGTTAATGCGGTCAATGTGTTTTTGAATCTCAATGATAAGTTCCTAGAGGGAAAACTCAAATCTTTGTGATTTTCTTGACACTAAAGCAGGTGAGGTATCACATGTAATTAACTTCCTTACAAGTTGATCTTCTCCATTAGCTTCTCCCAGGACACTTTTTCAATCTCTTTCCTGTCTCCTTTTCCTCAGTCTGTGCCTTAATACTGGTATTCTCCAGGGCTTCTTCCTTCTTACTATTCTTATGCCTAATCTCACTTACTCACCTGCCTTCAACTAAGCTGCCAACTGTCAATTCTCAAATTGGTGTGCAGCCAGATGTCTCGTGCTTACTTCTAAATATCTATGCTAGATTCAGTAGTTGTTGACAACTGAAAGTCTCATAAATACATGAATATTTACCCATAACTCTTTAAGAAATATTTTTTTTCAAACTTCATTGACTGTTGCACACAGAAGTAAATGTATTTTGCCTCTCAAATCACAGACTATATCCACAGACACAAAAGGGCCACATGACTTGGTGCTACCAGAAGCATGACTATAATTCAATAAATCATCATTAATTTCTCCTCCTCCTGTATTTTCTCTCCTGATTAACGACCCCATTACAGAAATCTGAAATTTATTTTGCATTCTTCTCCTTCTTACACAATTGGCCACAAAGTCATAAGTGTTCTACTTCTAAAATAGCTCTCAACTTAAAACCACAACTCTGCATCTTACTGCATAACCTACTATTACATGAGAAACCTAATAGTTCTTCTCTCTTATCAGTCTCATGAGCATTTAATCCATCTTTCATTCTGCCACATAAATTGCTTTCCTTCATCTTCTCTTTTCTTGTCTTGCTCCTTCCATATAGAGACTGCTTTTTCAGTTCTAGAAGTGGTCATCTTATAAGCAATACAGTGGAGAAAGCAGAATTATAAACTAATATCAGTTTCAACATCTCAGGAAAAAAAAAATGGGGTAGAAATCTAAATGAACCCACTAAGATAATATAGAGCTGCTATCTTGAAGAAGTAAATATAAATCCTCTCCTATTATCTACCATCTCTACCTTTCTCTTTAAATGGTACATGAGTCTAAATGATTTGCACCAGTCTTTCCTCTTGGGGTGGACCCTGAACACTTCCCCAGAAACTACAGGAATTGAAGGAACATGCTTTGAAGATTGTTGATGGAGTACAGTTCTCTGTGTTTAGAGATAAGGAATCTGAGCCCATGATGGGTCAATAATCAGAGAGGTCTCAGTGGTTGTCAGAGGAAAAATCCAGACCTGCCAAATAATAGCACATATTTTTTTGTTTGTTTGTTTTGGCTTAGATGTGTGCCTTCTCCTTATCCCTCTTGCCCTTTTCCCTTTCCCCGAATAGAAAAGACAATTGACCTAAATATGTCATTCATTCCATACCTGCAATGGGAAGGCCTTCATCTTCAGTCTTCTATGTCTAGTATGTTAGTCAATATACTATTCCCCCAAAATCTAATCTCGTTTAAAATTATAGTGAAAAATATGGCATCTCTCTACAAACAAAAGTTAGATTTTCAGGGTTAATGATTTTCAGGGTCTACTTAAACCTTCCACAGATCCCAAATTAAAAAAAAAAAAATCCCTGCCCTAGGACTTAATGGGCATGCATTTTATGGTGTAGGTAAGGGGAGGAGAAAATCCAATAACTAGCTTGTGATTCAACCAAATTGTAACATGAATTACCAAGGTAATATAGTATGCTTTGTACTATTGGTTTAGTCATGTGCTATTTGATTATCCTTGCAAGACAGAAATTTAAGGGCGGAGAAAAACAAGGGTTGTAATTAGCACAATGAAGCATCTTGTTGGGAGAGGTATTTAGGTTTGTTTTTGCTTTGTTTTATGTCATTAGAATTAAACTCTAGCATAGTGATGAATATTAATTCAAGGAAAAATTTCTGAGTGGAAGTATTAGTAGAAAATATTTCAAAATATGAATGATGATCATATTTTATTAGAAATTGTGTAGATATGATCACAAATTTCTATAGTTTTCTCCTTTTTACTGAATGTCATTCCTATTTGAAAGTTACTAATGGCCACCAAAACTTAATTATTCCCTGGGTCATCAAAATGTATATAAATAGCTGATTAAGAGACAGGTGGCTGGAGTTGTCTCAGCATTGAAGAAAACATGGAAGCTCTTTATGAGCTAGGAAATAGCTGGGGACATGAAAAAAGCATATGGTTTCTAATTAAAGACACTTACTGATTCAAAGAGGAAGACCTGGGTTATTGCCCGTCCCTGGCCCTACCCTTAGGTATCTAAGTGCATCTGTGACCATCCATCTCTCATAGAATGCAGGAGTCTCACTTAGCTCAGTATGAAGAATGAAACAGGTCATGCCTTGGTGAAATTTTCTCCAGAGGCTTTTTGTTTTTGTTTTGTTTTGTTTTGTTTTTTCCTGATTCACTTAGCAAGCCACAGAAGTGGTAATTTTAAATTCCACTTTGCATGTGACTTTCCATATTGCTGTAACATTGGGGTGCCATTAAAGATAATATATAAGATGCTTTTAAGTTAGTTTTTGTTGAGATCAGCTTTTACTAGACTCACGATGCATTGAGTTTTATTGTAACTTTCTCTACTTTTTAAGTGTCGTACTACATAAGAACCAGGTGCTATATGTCTGCTACTCAATTAAAAAGGGCTATATACCATCCACTAAAATTTAAAACAACACTAAAGTGAAGAAGTGACTGGCTGAAATGTTCCTTTGTGAATATCCCCACCATTTCTTGGGCTGCCTAATTGTGGCTATTCTATCCAAATTGGCAGTTCAGGGAATTATTCAGTTCTGGAGATGATGTCTTTTTCCATTTGTCCCAGCTGCAAAGGAGTATACATGTTTAATGAAGCAAAACAGTATTTTAAAGACCTGGTTATTTATTACCAGTACATAAGATATGAAAACAACTAGAAATACGGTCTATGACTTTTAGTGTTTCAAACATTAAAAATAATTCTAGGAATGATTTAGTAAGTTTTACAATATGAAAACTGTTAACATATGAAGAGTAATTGCATAGCCATTATTTGACTTACAAATGGGAACAATCATTGTACTTATTTACCAGGTTCACACAGACTTTATGGGAAAAACAGAAAAGCATGTCTACTACCTACTACTACAATTTGTTAACTGAACACTTGGGAATTTAAATACTATGAATTCATTACATTAACCAAATTTCTGTGAAAATGTCAGACTAAAAATTAGCCATGCAACAGTATATCCTTGCTATTTAGTGGACAAACAAAATAAACTTTTACTACCATCTCCATTTTACAGATATGGAATCTATGGCTCAGAAGGGTTAAGAGAAGATCACAAAATTCATATGAATCACAATAGGAATTCAGACAATTCTCACAACTCCTTAATCTCATCTTTACTTTTTTACATAACACAGTAGTCATGCTATTTAGTATAATTATTTTATTTTTATATGCACTTATTTCATAATTTATCAGTACAGTCATATTTTTAAGAGAATATAATTTTGTGACAGAAAAAGCCTCAAAATTCATCTTGTTTCACTCAGTTATTTTGCAGATGAGAAAACTGTGATGAAACAAAGTCAGAAAGGAATTTACCAAAGGATAATAGATGCTTGTAGGCAAATGTGCCATGTGTTAGGACTTAGATTTCCAACAATGTTTCGAAAATATTTATTAAATCACACTTATCTAATTAATTCAAGTAGAATTTATTTCAAGTGCAAAGAATGGAGAAAGATATTAATATTAGCACAAGTAAATATTATATGTGATATATAATATTATGAAGATATATCAAGTATATTAAAATCACCTTGGCAAATTTCCTGTAAATTTGGGTATTGTACTGGCACAAATAACAGAAACAAAGTAGAAATCATTTGCACATTAGATATACTTAAGTGATTTTGGATAGATATTATACTTAAGAATGATCCTAAACCATATTTTATAGGAATAAGAAAATTTGTTAGCTCAAGTTATTGTGTTTATCTCTTTTTACTTCTTCATACATTGGAATCATTTTTCAATTGGTTTTTCCAAGGAGAATTCCTCAGTTAATTATATAGGTATTTATTAAGATAATTGATTCATGAAATTGAGATTACCTTTGTTCATTTGATTTTGGAGAAGCACTACTGTAACAAATAAACAATCTCATCATTTGCTTCTTTTTTCCAGTTAGTGCTCATGAAAGAAATTAAAGTGATACATCATCAGTGTATCTTCCTGTAAAGTCAGATGGAACAACGTTTGCAAATCAAATGACATACAGTTCCACATAACAGAGATTTGGCTCAATTACGAGTCTAATCGTGGGTTCATTAGCATAAATCATTTATTTTCATTTCAAAGGCACATCTTTGCAGGTACTACCTACTATGTGATGGTGACTACAAACCTAAATACATAAAACTAGAGACATCAATGTATTTTTTCCATGGCAAATAAGGGGAGAGGACACATAAAAATATCTTCCAGAAAGTATGACATTGCTTCTATTCAATGTTGAGTAACTTCAGAGGTATATTTCAATTGCTTGATAACATTATCTTGCAAATAAATTTGGGATTGCCCTTTATCTACATCAGAGGAAATAAAGTTTCATTTCAAACTATAGCATGAAATATGCCCTTTCTTTTCACCACTCTTCTTCAGAGGATGCTTTGTCCCCAAATAAGCATTTTTATACAAATCTAGTGACAAGATAATAACATGCTTTTTTTCTAGTTTACCAGATTTCTGTGGGAAACAAGAAATAGTACAAATATTCATTATGTCCTAGACTGCTGTATGATATTAGCAAGAAAGCAGGAATTGATAATTTCTTGGAGGAGGTAACCTTATAAAATTTAAGCTCTATTTTCTTATTCCCACTGAAGGCCAGACATATTCACTGGTCTTCAGTTGTGGTGTGGTATTGTTTCAATGGCTAAACTCTAGTCTTGGACTGCCTGCATTTGATTCTTAGATCTGCTACTTACTAATTGTGTGACCTTAGATAAAATTTTTAGTTCTCTTTGCTTTAATTTCCCCACAGTAAAATTAGTCCAGTTGTAGTACCCATAATATAGAATTCACAAGAAAAATTAAAGGAGCTACTATTTCTAAAAGATTTCTTATTATGCCTGGGAAGCAGAAAGTAAAGTAGAAGAATATGGGCATTGATGCTAAAAAAAAAAAAAAGTAGGTTTTAATTATGAGTCTTATTTATTAACTGTGTGAAGTTGGACAACTTTTCTAAAATTTGTGAGTCTCTATTCATCAAAAATAGGATAGAGTTGTACATCAATCCTGGCTCAGAAAATAGATCCACCATATTCCCTTTCCCCTTCTCAAATTCTCAATGTACAAACATTATTACTTATACCAAAGTCAAACTTAATAAAGTCAAGCTTAATATAGGTGAAATGATAAATTTGTTTAGTAGCTTGAAGTATAATATACTTGCTTTGAGATCTTCATCTTAGCAAAGGTCTCTTGCTGAAGAATGCTGAAAAAACTGTTTAGCAGATATATATATAGTTGTAGGATTTGTTAAATCTCTTTCAAATATGATTGAAAGTTTGACAAATCAATTTCAGGAAGTTTTCAAAAAGAATAAAGCAAAAGAATATATTACATTTCCATTTCATTGTATTTGTGATTATGTGATGTAACCTTTGAAAGGATTTATATTGTTAGGAAGGTAACTACCATTTCTTAGATCTCATTTACATTAACCTTTGAATATTGTTGTTGTTGCTGGCATATGGAAATCTATCTAGTCACTCTTGTCTGAGCAGAGTACACTTGAGCCTCCAATTCTTGTGCAATATTGGCTTGACAAGAAATATACTCAATAAGTTGATAAATTAAAAGAAGCACAAAAAAAGGCTTAAATTTCTTCTCATCAAAAAAAATGCTTCTCATTTCACTATTGTGTTCATTACATTTTTCCAGAAGAATTTCCTACAGGTCAAGGCCTCACATGTCCCTACAAGGCAATGGAGCAAGGTGCAAATGAGGTTCATTCCCTGATGTGCATTGAGTCCCCCTTTATGCACTGTGCCTTGCTCAGTGCCCCCATGACACCTTGTCATTGGAGAGGAGGTAAAAAATTGCAAAAACACTACATTCAACTTCAAAAGATAACTGTGAATTTAGATGAGTATTTTCCTAGGAAAATTTCAATCAAGAAAGCATAAATGTATCTGTGAACAACATAAAAAAAATGCAGCCTCACAAGAAATACAAATTAAAGGAAAATGAGTTGTCATTTCCCCCATGAAATGATCAGAGATGATTACAAACATTATAATACCCAGTGGTAAGAGTAGACAATGATATGTATCCAACACTCACTGTTATTTGGTGTGTAGAGTGAGATAAACGTTCTTGCAAGAAATTTCATAATATATACCTACCTTAAAACTTGAGTAGAATTCTCCCTAGTGTTGTCACTAATAAAAATCTAAAGATGGTCAGAATGCAGAAAAAGGTGCAGAACACAAAGGTGTTCATTTCAGCTTTGTTTTAGTGAAATATTGTCATCAATCTAAATGTTCAATTATAGAGAAATGATGAATAAATTACAGTGCATTTAGAAGACAAACTATTATACTATTATTATATATTTTTCAACATCCTTGTTTATATTTTCACAGTATAGGATTTCTCACCTCAGGGAGAAATTTCTCCCCTCAGTCCTCTACCACATTCCACCACTCTCTCCTCCCTTCCTGTTCTCCACTCTTTCCCTCCTCCACCTCCCCTCCTGAGTGTCTCAGATCTATGCTCTGCTTTCAAGGGTCAGCCTTATAATTTGTCTTTATCTGATTCTTTGACATATTATATTTTGAAATGACACCAACGGTATAAGGAATTATTTCTGATGCAATTTTAAGTGAAAAGCCAAATGAGTGTTGTGCATATTATGTACATATGTATAAGAAATTCATTTATCATTTAAATGAGGATGGATTTCACTTAGGATCCTAAAATTTGGAATGACTACTCAGGAAAATCAAGAAGTCCTGTTGGTGGAAGTGAAGGGGTATAAGTAGTATGAGCAACAGATACCTGCACAGTTTCTCAAAGGTATGTGTCTGCAATGTTCAGTATTGCAGGCTGCCAACAGGACTGGCATTGAGGAATGGTAAGGCAAGTGGACATTACCTTTGATAGTTACCATCTACTTTGTGTGACAGCTCTCTCCACTCCAGATACCTCCAAATCCTTTATTTCTGAACCCCCAGGGCTCTCATCTTTCTGAATCTCAGATCTCTAAACTGAATTGCAGCTTCCCCGTCAAACGGGGTGCCTAGTGCTACTATGTTTCATTCTTGCCTTTTTTCTCATCTTGGTCCCACCCCAAAGTTTCCTCTTCCTGATGGTTATTTGGAGAAACGGTTTTGCCTATCAAAGGCCAGGTTAATACTGTATGAAATCATGAAGTCCCTCATATCCTTGACTTTAAGGCATAGTGAAAACTATTTTAATAAGTACTTACTGAGCTGATGGAATTGTTTGCAAACGTGAGGATTTCAGCAGAGGTAGTTTTGTATTGAAGATGGTATTTAATGGATACTAGATCTCTGAAAAGTGGTCATCATTACCATCCTAGCCATTTAATTCTTTAGTAATAATACAAATTCAACATTTATTGATCAATATTAATTACATGATAATTTCTAGCTTATTTTTAGGTTGAACCTATGACATTGTCTTTATCCTTTTATTCTTCTTATGGACACTTAAACTTTAATTTTCTATAGTTCTTTTCAGAAAACTGAATAAATTTCATATGAGTAAAATGGTATGAAGCTTAGCCATGCCACAGTAAATCACTCAGTTATGCTTTTACAATCAAATTAATGTAAAGTAAAATTGTGTGGTTTAACCTTAATTTAAAAGCATATAAGGAAATCTTATCTTCACAAAATAATCTCATATCTTAAATTTTTAAATATTTTCATTTCACATTTCTTCCTTTTATGCATGTTTTTATACCCCATCCTTCGAGTCTGGTAAAAGAAAATAAAAAAGAAAGCACTGTTCTAAAGTTGACTAGAATTTTTTAGTACTAACACATCATCAAATCAGCATGACCTGAATTTCCTCAACCTTGTCATTGACTTAGTTGGAGAACTAAGAATTTGCAAGTCCTGAGGTTTGAAGCTATGTTCTTAAATTAATTTAGAAATCTATTCTTGATAGTATTTAACCCAGTGAAACCAGGAATTAAATAAGTTTCCACCTCCTTTCCCTTCCTTGATGTATGTAAAGTATATAATTTTCATTTTTCAGTCTCTCCTGAATTTTTCCTCTAGATGAAGACCTCCATCCCAGGGGTAATAATAATAATATTATTATAGTAACTACTATAATTAACTCAATCTTAGTAATAATTTCAATGAAGCTAGTGTGAGGAAGGGGAGACAATGGAAATTTCATTCTTCTCAATACAGTTATTTGTTTGCACACCAGTATTTCCCTAAGTTACCTGAGATAATGTGACTTTCAGTGATTTAACAAACCTTTTCAATACATTTTTCTCTTATCTTGATCAGCTGCATTATAGGTTCAAATCTGTAAGGCTGAAAAAAGGGAAATAGAGAATTTGTTTTAATTTAAAATGAAAATCCTCCTTAATAGGCTCGATATTATCTTATTGGTTTATATTCTTAGAGTTGGTAATTTCATATTTAAAAACTGGATTTGTTAACTGGTCCTCTGTGTCATGGTCAGATAGCTTATGTAAAATTATAAAAGGCTTAATTCTAAATAGAATAGTGTTTTCTTAGGAGTAGAATAAAGAATAGGCCAAATTCCCAGTAGGTGTGAGAAAAAATGACTTTCCTCTTTTCCTGAAAAAAGCAAGACATAAAGTGAATTCTTCCAAAATCATGACCTCTGTCTCCTTGACCTTCCTTTATTGATCTCTATAGCACTTTTTACCATCTCATATAAAATATACTTATTCATTTATGTGTTTATACTTGTCTGAGCAACCTAAAATTAAAATTTAAAAAAGGAGTATATTGGTCTGAGCTGTTCTTTCATGTATCTCCAATAATTGGAAGAATGCTCACATAGAAAGCACCCTCGGTAAAAATAGTAATAAATAAATGATTGAATAAATGTTACTAATATGCATTTGAAAATCTGTAAAAGTTTGGGGCCCAGAGTATATTAATTTTGATAAATAAGACAGGTGCTTGAAAAGAACTTGTGTTCTCCATAGGTTGCTTGTTGTTCAATGCAAACACATTAATTCAACATCTAATCCAAACAACTTGTAACTCTAATTATGCCACTCAGCTTCTCTGTGCCTATATACATTTCTTTCATAGTCTGTAAAATGCTCACTTACAATCTTCTAAAATAATTGTGTTTTACCAATGTTTCCTTTATTTTTAATTACTATATTTCTAAAGATTTTTCGTAATTTAATGTTCTTTTATCTTACATTCATGACATCTATTCTCATCATAAGATCCCAAAATGTCCCTCTTTAGAAATAAAATATTGTATGTTTAATATTTTATTCTTGATTTACTTTTTCTAAATTTAATTGTGCTCTTAGTTCTCAGTTTATTTACTACTAAGTCTTGTCCATCCATTGATTTTTGCATTATTTAATGTTTTGCTTATAATTAACAATCCATTTGAATTGTGTTTCTTGACCAGAATGAAATTTTTCATCTTTTGAAACTGGAATTTATCCATTTATGTTTGTTATCATCACTGCTGTTTTTCTTTAGCTATATTCTTTATTCTTTAACTCAGTTGTAATTCTTGGAAGTTATTTTCCTAATTCTTACCTATGGATTCTTTAACTTTTACTTTTAGTTTCCTACTGAGTAGAACAATTTCCAAATCTACAAAAGTAAACATACATATGTTTACACAGTGTGCTTCTAACTCTAAGAACAAGCTCGTCAATCAATTCATTCAACAAATATCTATTGAGTACATAATATATGTTAGGAAATGTTCCAGCATATAAGTATCAGTAAATAAGATATAAAAATCATGGAACTTACATTCTAGGGAGTTGCTGTTAATAAAATAAAAATAATCATCATAGTTAATTTATTGACAAAGTCAAATATAAAATTAAAAATCAATTAGAGGGCCTCCGTGGTGGTGCAAGGGATTAAGTCTCAGCACTATGAAACTAGCCGCAGTCACTGCAGCATGAGTTCAATCCCCAGCCAGGGAGCTTCCCACATGGCACAGCAGACCTCTCCTATCTCAACTGCTGCTTCCCCTCAGCAGTGTATTTCAGTAGATCTACCTGTTCTACTCCCACTCTGTCTCTGGTGAATCCTTTCAACCCTCCCCACCCCCCACACCTCTGACATTCACCCCAGCTCTTGTATGCATAAATAATCTCTTTTAAAAATCAATTACAATCTCTTTTCTAATTTGGTATAAAAAATTTCATATATTTTATCTTCATTATTCCCTGTCCATCCAATTTAAAAACTTGTTTAATTTAATCTACCTGTTTAAAGTAAAAATGTATTAGTTTTTACTTTAGCTTATTTAGATTCTATTCAGTAATGCTTTAATATTTTTAATTTTTCTATCTAAAACTACACTTAGAATATTGTGTTCAACAATCTCATATCACACTAGTTTTTTAATGACACAACATTCTTATTTTAAAATCTGAGTATTAATTCATTATTCAATCAGTTAGACTGAATCTCTAAGTTGTTTTCCAAAATGGACAAACTTTCTGAGCCAAGCATATCTGAAATTATCATTCTGTTGTTTTCATATGTAAATAATATTTGATTTGAGTAAACATTTTCTATCATAAGTTGATACCCTCCCATGAAATTTGTAGCAACTATTCTATTATTCCTGGGTATTTCATGTCTTAAAGTACAGTGGCTCATCAGACTTTTATTCTTTTGTGGACATTTTTTACCTATATGTTGACAGTATGATATAGTAATTTTTCTTGTGGTACAAACATTTCATTATAGTAGATATGTATAGATTTGTATCTGTTCTGAATAGGCTGTTGGGTTATTCAGAAGTTTTGTTTAGATTTTAAACTCAGTGAAGTACTACCCCTGTATTTGCTTTTTAATCTTGATAATTTATAATTGCTAAATCGCTATTGTCAGTTGCCCTGGTGATATCTTCCTCAGCAATATGTGTCTATAACTCCAACTATAGGAGATCCCATGCTACCTATTAAAATAAAACTTAGTTTCAAAAGTTATAAACTGCTTTGAATGCTAATTGTTTTTTGCCATTATTTCCGTCCTAGAAATGCAGAGGTAACTAAAGACCTGTAATAACCATTTGAACTACTAGAAATTTGAGCATAGCTCTCTTTGTAAAATTGTTACTGCAAAAGTTATGTCATTGCTGTTCTCTTTCCAATATGAACTGAGTTATTATTTTTTTCTCTATTTTATATTCTTATTTATGTTGTTTTGTTTTTCAAGCTTCAAAGTTTCTCTAGTGCACCACTTTAATCATAAAAGAGACACATTTTTATTATTTTTGCTTTCCTGCTCACAATGTGCACTACTTATTTTTACTTTCTATCACTTATATTTATCTACCTGTCACTAATTTATACCACCAATTCTTATATTCCCTTGACCCTCTCTTGCTCCCCCTTCCTTCTTAAATGCAGATAACTCATTTTGTTTATTAATGTCCATTGGTTTTTATAAGTATTTTACTTTACTGTAATGTCTCTGATGTAAATACTTAACATTTGCCTTTGTAATTTTGACTTACTTTATTATACATAATTTCATTGAATTCCTTCCATTTTTCTGTAAATCACAACATTTTGTCTTTTCTTGTGTGGAATAATAGTCCGCTGTGTGGATATATCACACCTTCTTAATCCAGTCCTCTATCAGTGGCCACACAGCTTGATTCCATGTCCTAGGAGTTATAAACAGTGATCACTGTAGAGGATATAAATTAACTTAATAGTCTCACATTTTGTGGATAAATGACAAAAAGTGGGATTACTGAATCATACTGTAGATCCATTTTTAGTTTTTAAAGGTAAATACAGATCATTTTCCAAAATGATCAGTTTACAATCCCACTGATAGTATAATAGTGTTCCTCTTTTTCCATTCTGTTCTAGCACTTAATTTCTGGGGGTCTTTAATATGTGCCATTCTCAGTGGTGTGTGAAACTATCTAATATTGGTTCCAACCTATGTGTGGTTATTAAAAGAGACAATGAACATTTTTCCATATATTTGTTCGGCTTTGGAATATCCTTGATTAAATTTTTAAAAAGCAATTCTCATGCATTAGAAAAATAGATGCCCAACCAGGCATTGACTGTAAATAAGCCAGTGCCTTTCTGGCACTGACCCTATATAAGAGAACAAAATTAGTATAGCATTCATCTTTGGGAATTTAGTCTTTCTTTTTTTTTAAATTTATCTATTTATGCATGCAAGAACTGGGGTGTAGGCCAGAGGTGTGGGGAGTGAGAGGATTCACTAGAGACAGAGTGGGGAGCAGAACAAGCAAATCTACTGAAATACACTGTTGAGGGGAGCAGCAGGAGAAGTCTGCTGCACCATGTGGGAAGCTATCTGGCCAGGCATAGAAATCAAACTGCGGTGGCTGCAGATAGCTTCATAGTGCTGAGATTTAACCCGTTGCGCCACCAGAGAGGCCCTGGGAACTTAGTCTTTCAAGGATACAGGTAGTAAACCATAAACCCAACAACATACCCATCTTTGTCAGTTGGGTGTATACTAACTGCATACTCCATTCCATTAATTACCTTTTAACCAAGTTTTATATATATATATATATATATATATAGCTATATATATATATATAGTTATATATAACAATATATGTAATAACAATTATATATATATATATATATACATATATATATATATATAATTGTTATTTATATAGTTTACATTTTGTATTCCCCTTGGGTAATCCACCGACAATTCACCCATGACCCATCTCCATGGTCCCTTGTGTCCTTCTCTACTTCATTTTGTGCTCTAATGCTCCCCCTCCCCCTTGTGCCCCCCCCATCCCCTGAATATCTCGCTCCTATTTGGTTTCCCTATAGTCCTGTTATAAGTGAAACCATTCAAAATTTTTCTCGTTCTTTCTGGCTTATTTTGCTGAGTATGAGCCCCTCTAGTTCCATCCATGTTGCTGCAAATTGCATGTGTTTATCTTCTTTGAATGCTGAATAGTATTCCATCGTGTATATGTACCACATTTTCTTGATCCAATCGTCTATTTTTGGACATCTGGGTTGCTTCCATACCTTTGCTATTGTAAACAGTGCCACAGTGAACATACGGGTGCATGTATCCTTTTGGATTAGTGTTTTTGTGTCCTTTGGGTATATTCCAAAAGCGGCATTGCTGGGTCGTATGGAAGCTCCATTTTCAGCAGTTTGAGGAAATGCCATACAGCTTTCCATAGTGGTTGGACCAGCTTGAATTCCCACTAGCAGTGTAGGAGAATTCCTTTTTCTTCCATATCCTTTCCAGTATTTGTTGTTGCCTGTATTTTTAATGTGTGCCATGAGGTGTGAGGTGGTATCTTACTGTGGTTTTGATTTGCATTTCCTTGATTAAAAGTGATGTTGAACATTTCTTCATGTAGCTGTTGGCCATTTGCTTTTCTTCACTGGAGAAGTGCCTTTTTAGCTCTTCTGCCCATTTTTTGACTGGATTATTGGCTTTGTTTTTGTTGAATTGTGTGAACTCCTTGTAGATTTTTGTTATCAGTCCTTTATCAGATGTATCGTGTGCAAAGATATTTTCCTAGTTGGTAGGGTGTCTGTTTTGCTGTGCAGAGCTTTTTATTTTGATGTAATCCCATCTGTTTATCTTGTCCTTCACTTCCTTTGCTTTGGGGGATGAGTCTCTAAAGATTTTCCTGAGATGTATGCCATGTAGAGTTTTGCCTATATTTTCTTCTATAAATTTTGTGGCTTCAGGTCTTACATCCAGGTCTTTTATCCATTTTGACTTTACTTTTGTGCAGGGTGTGAGGTAGTAGTCTAGCTTCATTTTTTTGTATGTAGCTGTCCAGTTTTCCCAGCACCATTTATTGACTAGACTGTCCTTGTTCCACTGCATTTTCTTTGCCCCTTTGTCAAAGAATAGTTTTTCAGAGATATGCAGCTTTAATTGTGGGTATTCTATTCGGTTCCATTGGTCTTTGCGTCTGTTTTTGTTCCAGTACCATGCTGTTTTAATTATTATGGCTTTGTAGTATAGTTTGAAATCAGGGAGTGAAATTCCTCCATTTTCTTTCTTTTTAGTCAGGAGGGCTTTAGCTATGTGGGGTTTTTTGTGGTTCCATATGACTTTCATCAGTATTCGATCTCTTTCTTTGAAGAATATCATTGAGATTTTTATTGGCATAGCATTGAATCTGTAAATTGCTTTTGGTAGGATTGATATTTTGATAATGTTAAACCTTCCAATCCATGAACAGGGGATGTCTTCCCAAGTTTTGTTTTTTTTTGTTTGTTTGTTTGTTTTTTGTTTTTTTGTTTGTTTTTTTTTTTTTACAGTAGCACTGTACATGGATTTTTGAGTGTAGATCTTGGAGTCAGAGCATCTGAGTTCAAATTCAGGCTATACTGCTTACCAGCTGTGTGATTTTTGAGCTTATATTAGTAATACTGACCTAACAGGTTAATGAGGATGAAATGAATCAACATCTATAAATTACTTAAACTGCTGGGTACATTCTAAATGATCTAATGGTGTTAATTTTTTGTTTTTTAAATCCAGCATGGTCAACTTTATAATCAGTTCCAAGTCCTTAAAGAATTTTCTCATAGTTTAACTCCCAGTCTTGATTTAAATTATAATTTCAAAATGTTTTATTTCTCTATGCATTTCTTATCATCTGAGGGAAAGTTGAAAAAAAGAGTATATAGTGCTATTTAATCACATACCAATTTTAATCACAAATCTTGCAAAGTCTGAACAGAATAGTTGAACAATTCCTAGTGACTGTACTTAAATATTCACATATATTTCTAATAATGACCAAAATTTATGCCCTATGCCTATGGCTTTGATAACCCTTGCTGCAAGGAAGTATATCCCATTTGAATTCCTCCTTTCAAAATGTCTGTCTTCCAGATCCAGGGGTCACAGAATGACTTCACATGGGTTTTCAGGCTAATGAGTGGGCAGGTTGGAGATTCAGTCACTATGGCAATGATAGGTTTAAACAGACAGTGTCAGCAACGGAAATAAGCAACTGCCACAAAGCAAGGCTTCTACACCTGATCCAGAACCATTTTTTAATTATTACAAATTCAGAAAAATTTACCTCTTGTGCCTTTTTCTTCCTTGAAGTTCCCACTGTATCCTTTTTTTTTTTTTTTCCTGACTTACCTTCTTTTTAAACTTACCATGAAAGTCATACTAGCTTGGTAATATTGCTGGCTCTCACAAATAGCAGTGTATATGATTCCTTACTTTTAGAAAAGGACCCTAGGATATGGTTACAGATAGAAACATTTTAGAAGTTCTATTTACTAGAAAAGTACCCCACAAATTGATAATTGCACTTGCTACACAAATTCAACATATGTTAATAAACTTAGTCCCCACAATGACCTACTGATGGGTGGCCACATTCTCCAGAGAAACTGATTTACAAAAGTAAAAATGTTGACTCCAAATTCACACCACTATTAAGTGGGAGAATTGACATATAAGACAAAACATTCTGACTTTAATAGTTCCAAACTTTTTGACACTTCCATCACTGCAGGGAAGGAAAAAGTCAACATGCTTCATTTGTGTTTGATTTGGGACTTTTACCTCTAAAAATAAATTACTAATAATTGAAAGATCACTTTCTTTCCCAATAAAAGAAATGTGTTTTCTTTATGTTCCAGTTTGTCTGTCTTTAGACAATAGCTGAAGAGGGGAAGGGAGTAATGGTTTCAATAAAGATATTTTTAGTCTTTTGTTTTCTTAGATATATATCTCTGATATATCTAATTTGATTATCTGATTTGAAAACAGATAATCAAATGATAATCCTCCTACTCGATTTGTGGAGAACTTAAAAAGGTCAAATATTATGCACAAAATTTTCCACATGATGATCATCATCTACTAAGACTTAAAATTTTAGTTTGGGGAAAACAGTAATTAAGAATCTGGTCTTACTGTACTATTAACATACATTTTCTCATTGTGGAGAGTTATGTATGATTATTGAGGTAGGTATATAAAACAGATTATTTGAATAACAATATTATCCTCCAATTTTTTTTTTTCTATTGCTGATTTACCTGAAGAAAATGTCCTTTAAAGCTAAGAAAAACTAGAAGAATTGCAAGAAATGAAAGAAATACAGATAAAATGATAGAAAAATAAGAGATGACTAAAACTGATTATTACTGCAAAACAGTTGTGGTTAGGGAATTTTTTAAAAAAGAAACTCACAGATGTGTAAAATAGGGAGTTTGGTCTTTTCAAAGGCAAATTTAGAGTGTTGCTGGTTTCTGACCAGATATGAGGACAAGAGGTGACAGAGAGACCCCCATTAAAATGCTTGGTGAGCACTCTGGAGGCCGCCTTTGAGTTAATCGGTAATTTTTCACAGACGACATCTAATCTATGAGTATAAATTACTTTGCACTCTTATTATTCCTTAATTGAAGTGCACCAATGTGAAATTGCCATAGATGTCGCAGGAATGATTCTAGCCTCAATTAACTTGGGTGGAATTGAAGTCCTTTTTTCCCTGAACTGGGACTATTGTCTGACATCTTGTATTTATTTAAATTGTTGCTAGAAAATTAGAGGGAGCCTGTGTGTGACTAGGTGTTTTATAAGGATGTTCTGGAACCAAAAGAGCATCTACCCAATATATTTCTATTTTAATCTATACCCTTCTGATGCAGCTGTTTTGTGTAACAGATGTGCAGCCAGCAGTGGCTTAATCTCCCCAGATTCCATTTGGAAAGTGTAGATTAATAGCACTCTCCCCCCCCCACCCCAGAATGGCAGTTAGAGTCACTGTGATTTTCAATTCAAGAGCAACCACCACTATTTTTTAAAACTAATTCTCTCACATAGTTGTTGTTGTTTAATATACAAAACATGACTTAAGCTGTCTGTCTAGATTATGGGGAAAAGCAACAGGAGTGAACTCAATGCTAAGCACTCCTTTCTACCAATTCTAAAATCTCTTGGAGGAACATATGGACTAAGTAGTAGTACTTAACTGATTTGAAAACATAGTCTTCTGTTTTTCCTTGCTAGTATCATTTGGAAAAACATTCTTGGTTTATTATTTTTACCTAGAATTAAACACATTGAAAAATAAGAATATGATCTCTGATCACACAGTAACAATGGTGACATAATTAGCTCTACAAATAAACTCTATAAAGTGATGATGAAATTGCTTCCCAATTTTTTTTTAACAAAAGTTTACTGAAAACAGTTCAATAAGAAAATATACATGAACCGGGCCTCCCTGGTGGCGCAGCGGTTAAGCTCTGCACTGTGGAGCTGTCTGCAGCTGCGATGCGAGTTCGACACCTGGCCAGGGAGAATCCCACATGGCGCGGCAGACCTCTCCTGCCTCGCCCACTGCTCCCCTCAGCAGTGTATCTCTGATCTGCCTGATCTGCTCCCCGCTCCATCTCTGGTGAACCCTCTAGCCGCCCCACACCTCTGGTCTGTACCCCAGCTTGTATGTATAAATAAATAAATCTTAAAAAAAAAATAAATAAGAGTCACATTCTATAAAAAAAAAAAAAAGAAAATATACATGAACCGCTGTTTATATCATAGTAGAAGGGTGCTGTGCAGAGGGAGATGGCGAAGCTATTGATTTCTTTGGCGAACACAGCCACATTTTATTCTCATTCCAAGACTTCTGACATAATGATGCTCTGTCCTTGTATTAGCAACATTCCAGAATTGTTCTGTTGTCCATGAGTTGCTGTCTCCACAAGTTCATCCATCACAAGATTCATCAAGATTCAGATATTCATGGTATTACTTGGGCATGCCTACCACCACTTCATTTCAAAGATAATTTCTTGTCAGTACATTTTTTTCAACTTGGGAGGTTGAACTTTGCTCATGGTTTCTACTCATTGAGCTCAAAAGTATCTCCACAAGCAATTTGTGGCTTCCCTTACATTTCCATAGTAAGCCTTGCTACCCAATTCTTGACATTACTAGTAAATATTATTGATATTACAGATTATATCTCTAGCTGTTTTCTTAAGCTTTTTAACTTCTCTCTAAGAACATATTGATCAGTTCATGTTTTGTAAATATTCAACTAAATTACTTTTCACACTGATAATCTGTGTCTCCAAAAGTGTCCTATTTTATTAAAATGTTACCTAATGTGCAACCTAATTGGCATTACTTGGAGACCACTATCCAAGGTAACTAACCTCAAGAAAAAAGAGTCCATTTTCAATTCACGTCCAGGTACATTTATTGAGTGAATATCAGATTTCAAACCTAGAAGTGCACATAGTCAGGAAACTTTAAAAATAACCTCTGATCTCAACAGCTCACCCAAATGAGTTTCCTCTAAGTGTGATTTCTTTATCTTTGTACAGCAGAAGGTAACTTTGATATCTTTGAGAGAAAAACCCACCTCCATTTCTTTGTTCAGTGTCTGTCTCTCAAAAGCCTTATATGCAGTCTTGTGACAAATATTTCTTGATGGCTTTTATCTTAACTACTCTACCTCGTATTCAGATTTCTCATCTAAATGATTTGATCAGGGGGCCTCCCCAGTGGCGCAGTGGTTAAGTGCTGCGCTGTAGAGCTGTCAGACCTCTCCTGCCTCGCCCGCTTCTCCCCTCAACAGTGTTTCTGTCTATCTGCCTGTTCTGCTCACCACTCTGTCTCTGGTGAACCCTCTCACCACCCCACACCTCTGGCCTGTACCCCAGCTTGTATGCATAAATAAATAAATCTTTAAAAAAAATAAAATCCTAATGGAAAATGTTCATATTAAAAATATTAATAATAAAATAAAATAAATGATCAGTGCAGCTGAACAGTCTCTCCAGTCTTTTCACGTTACTTACAGTTGTCTGTAGCCTTCAGTAGTAGACAGCTGTCAGATAGACCAGCTTGCATTCATCATACACCAATCAAGGGCTTAACTCAGAGATGAGATAGAGAACCTAAGCCAACAGGCCATGATAGCTATCTCAGAAACCACTAAAGGCCCTTTCAGCTGAAAACCTCCCTGGCTGAGAACATTTTAGTATACACAGTGATGGCTGCTACTCTGCTTTTCTCCAATGTCTGAGCCAATTCAAATAAGGGCTGAGGGCCTCCCCCGTGGTGCAGTGGTTGAGCGCTGTGCTGTGGAGCTGTCGGCCACGAGCGATGCAGGTTCGACGCCCAGCTGGGGAGAATCCCACATGGTGCCGCGGACCTCTCCTGCCTCGCCCGCTGCTCCCCTCAGCAATGTATTTCTGATCTGCCTGTTCTGCTCCCCACTCTGTCTCTGGTGAACCTTCTCGCTGCCCCGCGCCTCTGGCCTGTGCTCCAGTTTGTATACATAAATAAATAAAAATTCAAAAAAAAAAAAGACAAATAAGGACTGAAATAAAAGTGTTTGTAAATCAGCCTGGCAAATTGCACACTTATGATTTAAGTAAATTACATATTCTTAGGGAAAAAATTAATCCACAAGACAATTTTAGCCTATGTCTGTACACAAAAAATAAGCAGACCAGACATAACTAATTCATTCATTTTGGTTATGTTAGCGAATAATGTAGATCATTGAACAATTAGTTCACTTTCACAACTGGTAGATGCCAGATTTCTAGCTCTACCTTCAGATTTGCAAGTGGAGCTCAGTTAGATCATTAATGAGGTGATGTGCAGAGATGATGGTAGAGCAAATACTCCATTTTGGCTGAGAAGAAATGATAACCAGATTTATATAATCTTTTATGCAATAAATTTGAACATATGGCTTGCTGTGTGCTAGAGCTTTGTGGGGGAAACAAAAATGAGTTATTTTCCCCTCAATCTCATTCAAGTGTTTATAGCCTAATGTGGAAAAAAAGTCATGCACATAATTATTTATACATATTATCCAAAATAAATATGTATAGTACCAATTCAGCAAACATTTATAGAGTACACATATTTTTAGAAGTATTCTGGGATAACATTACATAATAAACAATTCTAATATAGAAATTATATGGCCGATTCTAGTGTGGGATGTTAAAATCAAAAATGAACAATGCGTTCCAATATGCAACCTTTATATTATAGTTATTCATGTAACATCCGCACTGTTATTTGCTTCTCTGCCCCTTTCTCTATGACTTCTTCATGCCCAGGAGATTTATGACAGTCCTAAATAAATAAAAATTTCAGATGAGAATTGTAAGGACTCTAAGGTAATATAAATATTGTATTAGTTCATTTGTCTCTTAAGAATATAGCCTTAGATTCTGAAAAAACTGGTGACCAACCAAAGTCCTAATTTCTAGATATTAAAAAATATACTATTGTAAAGAGTGTGTTTTCTTCTTTTTTTACCCTACATCATTATTCCAATCGTGGATAATGGTAACCTGAGAACTGCATGTCTTCTTTCATTTTGTTAAAATGCAATGCTCTAGTTCAGGTGTTGCTTATTTCTATGCCCCTCTAAAACTCAGTGCCTAGTACTGTGCCTGTTGTGAGCTTGGATAAATTTTCTTTTGAACTGAACTTTATTCTGAATCTGAATCTAAGAGAACTATTCCCCAAGAAGCAACAAATAGTGTTAGATGGAAGCTATAAAGACTAGATCATACCCATGGCAAAGATCCAATACCAGTCTCTAACTTGCCTGACCAGGGAACATGACCATTTCTTGAAATAACTAGACAGAACTACCCATTGGCGCTCTGACTGACAGCCAATTCTTCTGCCATGAGTGTTCATATCCAGTGAAGCTAGTTCATGTTCCCTTTAAAATTAATGTAGAATTGAATGAGTACTTTATCCACTTACCTACTTTATGAAAAGTGAGTTTTATTCTACTTAAAGGAAGGCTGAAGAAACCACAAGTCATTAGCCAGGAAATACTTTTGATGAAGGACAAATTTTCTATTGAGTAATGTTTAAAACCAGAGGAGTTTTCTCTCACCTTCCTTTTTTTGCTTGGTTATTTTTCTGTTCTCTGATTGTGCCTTTGTATTATAAGAAGGAGGCTGCTGTGTTTCATTGTCACAAATGGGTCATGCATTTGTTCCAGTGTGTGACCTCTGGAAAGGAGATGATTATATTATCAAGGAATAGAAGGAGGTTATGTCGGTTGGATGATTGTTAAGGGAGAAAAAAAGTTAAGTGTTCAGACGAGAGATGCTTAGAAGCCCAGAAAAAAAGTAATCTTTTAGGTTGTTAGGGCAGAAGAATATTTTGTTTTAAAAATGATCAGACATAAAGGCACACATCTTTATCAAAATAATAAGTGCACACTTTGGGGGCATACAATCTTTAAGTGTTACTCTGTTATTAACTCACTAGGTGACCTCAAACTCTTATATACTCGTTAGGGCTATTATATAGACTAAATGAAACAGCATACAAAATATTTAACCAATTTCCTAGTATAACGTATGGTTCTCAATAAATTCTAGCTATACTACATAAACTAATCACCATAATTATTAATTGCTCTATAATAAGCCAGGCATTACTAAAATCATGGAATTGGTTCATATTTATTGTGGGAAAAAAATAAACAAATAAATAAATATAAATTGGTTCTTCATTTGAATTTTATTTTATTTATTTATTTACATTTTAAAAGGACAGGTTTACTATGGAAAGGAGAACGAAAAAGAGAGACACCTGCATAGTCAAAGGTGGACCGAGAGCTACTTGCATTTTATTTATTTATTTATTTATTTATTTATTTATTTATTTATTTATTTTATTTGTAATTAAGGGGGTTATTTTATGTTCAGGGGAAAGCACTGTAAAAGAAAAAAGAGATCTGATTCAGAGAAACTCTAAGATGGCACAGGAAACACAAGTAGAAGCAAACTGGCTTAACTGGAGGCCTGGAAGAGGATGCTGGAAAGATCGGAATAAAACTCTACCCTTCCTTAATCAAAAAGGCTGAGGGAAAAGGAAGACGGAAGTTATGCTAGTGAAGCAGACTTGGTAATGGCTTCAAAGCTAAGTTTGAGAAGTCAACGTTCTTTACCTCTGAACATAAATAATTTAGGAAGAACCTACGGCCCAGAACTGGGAAAGGAAAAATTGCGACCTAGGGTATACAGATAATCAAATATTTATCACCTCTTCTCCCTCAAAGCCTTACTTGTTCTTCTGTGTGAGATTCCTGTGGTCAGAATCTGACATGCTGTTTTTAATAAGGAAGGGGTTTTTCTGTTGTGACCTTGAGTACAGTATGACTCTGCCTGCTCAACTAAGTAGGGGATGAAGGTTTGCTCTGGTGCCACGCCTACCCCAGGAACTGGTGCTGACCACATTTTATCAAGCAGCCACTGTGGTGCTTTGATGGAAGTCTTCACCTGTGATGATAATACTGTCAACCCACTCTAAATATTTTTAACAAAAATGTTTTAACAACTCTAAATATTTTAACAAAAGGAAATTATGTATAAAATGGAAAAATGTTGTTTGTATATCTAAAATAGTAACAGAAATGGTTAAATGGGTAAAGATTTTCTAAGTTTTCATTGAATAATGGATCAATTGGTAGTGTACAATGTTTTACTAGTATTGTTTTTCTTATAAAATATAGTGGAATAGCCTCTCAACATCTAGGAAAAAATGTCTAGAGTGTTTATACACAAATATAACGATGAACAATTGCCCCAGACTTATAGTGCATCTCTTGAATCAGCTGCCAATAACTCCAAGGAGGCACCCTTGTGTAAGTTAGTAAAGGGCGCCCCCTGCAGGTCCACTCCCTGGTTCATCACAGTTTCTTTACCAAGAGGTAGCTTTGTTTACTGGCAATCCATGACACCAGGGCAAAGCTGATGAATTGCAATATACCTGAGAGCCGTTCTTTTTAGGTAACCCTCCAAAAACATTTCTTGGCATGCTGCAGAATTTTGGCAGGAATAACAGGAGAAAAACTTAAAGAGCAAATTATTTTAGGTAGAATTTACAACATTGCTTTTGTTATAATTAACTTTATTTAAATAAATTGTAAATTAAACTACTGTAACTTGGCTCTGATCAACAAATATCTATCTATATTTTGTATTTATTCATTTATATAAGTATTGGATAACAGTTCTATAAAACAAAGACAAAATGAATGGAATGATTTTGCCTAGAGAGTTTCCTTGAATATCGTGCCAGAAGAAACTGCCAGATGTTTTCCATCTCTCTGAGTACAGAAGAAAAAGAAACTGGCTTACACTACACAGATATTTCAAATCTGCAAAGAATTTTCTCGAAAAAAAGAATAATATAATTATTTTATAGGAGAACCTTTTTCCCTCAAGATAGATAGAACTTTAAAAGTAAGATTAGGATTTTCTTGCTTTGTGCTTTAACAATCCTGTTTTTCCATTTCTTTTGGAAATATAAGGATAATATATTGATAAAAATCAGTATTTTTAACTGCAAGAAAAATTAATAGGGCCTCTCTGGTGGTGCAAGGGGTTAAGTCTCAGCACTATGAAGCTATCTATAGCCACTGCAGCACAAGTTCAAAGCCCAGCCAGGGAGCTTCCCACATGGCTCAACAGACCTCTCCTGACTCGCCCACTCCTCCCCTCAGCAGTGTATTTCAGTCAGTCTGTCTGTACTGCTCTGCACTCTGTCTCTGGTGAATCCTCTCACCACCACCACCACTCACCCCTCCAGCCTACAGACAACTCTTGCTCACATGAATAAATCAATCTTTAAAGAAAAAAAAGAAAAAGAAAAAATAACAAAGGTATATAGTTTAGATCTCCCACATTCTTTTTGTTGTTGTTGTGAGAAAGAGAACTGATTTTTGCATGGGAAAATACCCCTGCTTGTCTAGAATTGTTGAGTGTATGAATGATTGTAGGAAAGGTCAACAGAGTAGATAACTTCATACACCAAATTTCCAAACTTTCACCATCAAAACCCCATAACACACAACATTATAATATAGGAACAATTGATTTGTAAAGCAAAAAGGAGAAAGAACAATGTGGTAAATTGTTTGAGCAAAGAAATTCACAACTTATTTCTACTCTTGACAGGCAATGGACTTACAGACAGGAAAACTGGAGTCCTAATCAGCTCTGTGACCTCAGCCCATTTATATTTCCTCCCTGATCCTCAGTTTTCTCATCTATAAGATTATGATTGCACTAACTTATGAAAGTTCCTTCCAGCCCCAATATTTTATAGGAATTCCTTACATTCTTAATATTTTTTAAAGACATCAGAGTTCTCAAATTTTAGTGTACATAAAAATCCATCAACTGGAAACTTGTTAAAGGGAAGATCTACACCAAGAGATTCTGGGCCCTTCCCCTCAGAAATTCTGATTAAGTAGGTCAAGTCCAGAGAAACTTTTTCACATATTATGAAGAATTTCAGGAAAGCCAAGGAATACATTCAAGTAATGTGAGACTAAACCTTGACTCTCTTGAGAGCATGGAACATGTCTTATTAAGCTTTGTATATTGAATAGCTAGCAAAGTACCTGGATAAGAGTTGGTACCTAGTAGATTATCAGAGATTATCTGATTCACAAAGAGAAGGAAGAGACATTTCTAAGAGAGGGAAAACATCTCTACAGGTCCCTCAGTAGCCTCAAGTTGGTGTGGAAGTGCTTTGTAAAGTTAGCCAATTTATATATATGCATACACACACACCATATATATATATATGTATACATACATATATATACACACACATGTGTGTGTGTATATATGTGCATACACACACATTTTCTTCATCATAGTTCCTCTTCAATTCTCAATGTGAAAGAAAAAAATAGATTTCTGCACTTCTGTGCCTTTTTACTAAGTGGAATAATAACAGGATGCTCTTTTTATTCTGAAGAAGGACTACTCTTTACATTAAAGCACTAGAAAATCAAGCTGTCACTTCTACCCACGGCAGCTGTCTCTTGCACCACCTCTGCCAAATGTCACCCTCCCTCTTTAGGGTTTGATTCTGCTACTGGATCTGGGGGAGTATGCCTCTCTGCACAGCTTGTAACATCAGTCGCTGTACCTTCGAGTCTCAGATTCTCTTTTCATCTCATGTATATTAATACAGAGATTAGTTTCACTTTTTTCTTGAATAGCTAATCACTTGGCAGCCTACATTCTATGGTGGCATTACAGGTCAAATCAGCTGAAAAGGACAGTAACTTCAAGCTGAAAAATATAATTCTTAGTGAAAACTGCACCCAGGCTAGGACCTCAGAATTGTCACCCAGACATGAAAGATTTATTTTCAATTACAAATCTGAGCTAAATGTGAGGGCACCCTGGGGGAGATTCAGATCACTGCTTCCTCTAAATTGGCCATCTACTTGTTTCAATATTTCCTTCTCTATCGAACAGCATCCCATGACCCTCTGAACTAAGATCTACATTAGCTTCAGTAGGAATTGCTGGGCTAGGAAAACTTGTGAAAAATTCCCCTAACTAAAGGCCAAGTTATATTAATTATTTCCTCTTTATTGAGTCTTTTCTGGTTAACACAGCAATAGATTTGTGGCTTTGAGCATTGCTTCCAGTGGCTTGAAGGGGTCAATATCATCATGTGGCTCGGGCCTGAGTAGAGCCCAAAACAAAAAAAAAATTACAATTGTCAGTATTAGGTGGATTTATTGTTACCATCTAATTAAGAACTATCATCTGTCCATTTGGCATTAATGAATAAAATTCTCTGAGATTAGGTGCTGGTGTTGAGAAGTAGACTGCTAGAATCAGTGGTTTGCTTCAGGATATTTCAGGTCCCTGTTCTAGTAAATTTATGTAAACTTAACAGCTGCTCCAAAATGTATACCATATGGCCCTAAATCTAGGTTCACAAGCTTGTCTTTAATGAACTACTAATTGAAACTTCATAGGATAAGTTGGCTTTTTAAAGAACATCTTTGTCATTTAAGAATTATGAGTGAAAGATTTGGATTTTCAAGTTTTATCAGAGATCTGATTAGTTAAGGGTCATTGTCTTTCTATGCAGATTTCAGAGCTTCTAACCTGAGACTTTTTTCTTTCTCCTTATGATTCTAGATCATTTATTGTAGAATACTTGCACTCTTCTTGGATTTTACCCTCTAATATGTTATCACTATTATCATGGATAATTGTGATAGATGAAAATAAATATTATTTTCACTAGACATATCTTGTGGATATTTAGTTCTTATTAATAATTGTGTTTATACAATGTTGAATGGTGCCATGGTGTTTTGTCATTAACACAAGATAGTCCAACTACTGTGTATTTAGGTTACGCATAAAAATAAGTCACTAATTAGTTCTTATACATTTTAACTACTTTTCCTGCAATCAAAATTACTTGGAAACAGTCACCTTTAACTACATAAGTATTTACTGGATACCTACTGTGTTTGGCATCGTGTCTTATCTAGAAATAGGGTCAGACATATAATTACAACTCCTTGCTGGTACATACTTACAAAGGAATGTTCAGAGTAGGCTTTTCATTTGGAGGGAGGTCGACCATATTTGAAGTTTCTCAACAACAACATTTGAACTGAAACTTGAAGACTGAATAAATAGATTATTTAAACAAGCTAAAGAGCAATGCATAATCAGAACAATGCCATTTAAAAATGAACAACGTGATTTCTTTTCTCTAAATAGTCCTTTTAGAAGGGGAAGGTCTCCTTTTTCACTACTTTGTTAGAACCGTTACCCAGAAAGCACAGGAATTTTGTCAGTTTTGATACCAGGTTTGTTGTGCAGATTTTCTTAGACAAGAAGTACACAATAACCTTAGTCAGGGAATGTTGGATAAGCTTTTCTTGACATGAAGACCTCGTAGTGTGAACATTAACAGTTTTAGGTTGGCGTGGATTATAGCACAAACGCTTGGGAGCACAGCTGGGGCTGGGGAGGTTACTTTCTGCCCAGTGTCTTCCACCATTCTTGAAGTGGGGGTAGTGTGCATATTTTCAGAGCTAAATACATCAGGGCTTTTTTTTTTTTTTTAATCTCTTACTATCTATATTTAGAAGGATTTGGTTAAGCTAATTTATTCTTATCTGAGGAAAGGATCAGAAAATGTTAAATATTAATATAGAAGAATCAATCTCACCTATTTACCTTGAAGACAATGAAAATATTGGGAAGTTGGGGACTTACGCACAGAGAAACATCTATAGGTTTTTTCTTCCCAGGTATCTACTGGCAGTCACCTTCTTCTCTCCACTGTATGTTCCATGTCCAACTGCCAGGAATCAGAAGCCTTGGCCAGTCACTCAGTTTGCTTTTTCCAAGATGGGCCATTAAAAAAGCAAACTATCTCATAAACAACAAGCAAATAAATGGTGCAAACAAATGCACCAAGATATGCAGTTTTTGAAATACCATCAAGTGATATAACATTAAGATCAGTCCCATTTCAGAGAAAGAGTTTTCCAGAGTACATTATAAAAGAGAATTATTTTTATTTTATCTTCTATTGCTTCCTAAGAATTTAGATAGTAACTTTCAACACCAAGGAAACTACCTCACAGTGATAGGCAATTAAATGGCACTGTGTATGTGTTCTTTTTCCCTACAGACTCCCAATTGTTTGATTTGAAGAATTTTAAATATCATATTGACTCAAAGAGAAATGAATGGAAACAATCCAATCACATTTGAATATGAGGATTTTATTTTGGAATAGCAGTGTTCCCCCATTAGAACAGAATGTTTTTTCAGAAAAGAAGTTCTATATAAGAACAATATTATCTTTTTATAATGGGGTGGTATTCCACTGTGTATATAGACCACATTCTTTTAACCATTCATCTGTCAAGTGGGCACTTAGGTTGTTTCCATAACTTAGCTATTGTAAATAGTGCTACAATGAGCATGGGAGATGGGGGTGCATTATCCTTCAAATTAGTGTTTTTGCATTCTTCGGATAAATACCAAGGTTTCTAGGGGGAGATTGGTAGGGTGGGAGAAAGGGGAGAGGGAGTCCCTTGATCTATGGTAAAGGGTTATGTATGATTTGGTGGAGGATGTGGTGTGGTAACACATGTATGAAGAGGTATGAATATATTCCCCTAAATAATATATAGTATCGTAGACAATGATACCTTAAGAAAGAAAAAAAAATGGGGTTGATTTTCAATAGAATGAATTTTGGGGGGAGTGAAGAATGCTATTAAATAAGTTCTTTGGATAAATAGTTAAATAGCAATTTCAGATATATGAGCCAGTAAAATAATTGTTGGCATAATTATAATCAGGAATTTTCAAAGTTAGTCTTAAGTTGAAAAAGTAGTAATGTTTTAAGGTTTTACATTTCTGGTGCAAGTAAATTAAATAGCTAAATAATTGAATTTTTTTTTTCTGGAAATGCTGTTTCCCTCCCCAAAAGGAACAAGCTTACTTTTACGTTATTATTGTTATATTTTAGACAGAAAATAAACTTTTATTATTGTAAGTTTGACTAGCTAAAATACTTTCAGTATTCTAAAAAAAAGGAGAACCTAGAGTAGTCAATGACATGAGTGGAAATCAGGATACAGAGATCGAATGCAGAAGAACCTACTAAGCTTAACAAGTAAGAAGATAAGAGTTAGCATACAGAATTTCCAGTTGTATTTTTAACTGGAAGGGTTTAAGGTATTATTCTCAAAGTTTTAAATCCTTTTATGTTTAAAATGCAAAACTCCTTAATGAGAATTTTTTTTCTGATTCATATTCTCAAGTCCCTAGAAGATGCCTCACTATTATTCAGTCTTCCGTCTTACAAAAGTGGCTCTTTTAATACTCAGTATGGTCTCTATTTTAAAGTGTTTATCAATTTGAATCAAAGAGCTGACCATAATCATCTATATCCAGGCAATAGCATTGATAAGCACAGAAGATTTACTTCCTACCTTTTTAAACTAAATACTACAGACATAAATACACACACACATATATATATACACACACACATACACATACACACACACACACACACACACATGACTTAATATTTCCAGAAATAAAATACTATAAACATAGAGATTGAAACTTTTCCCTAACTCTAAAAAAGAATGTACAGGTCTCTAAAGTAAATATTTGATTTGGGTGGGAAATAATTTTTTACTAATGAATTTGGTCTAGTCACTTTGATGAACACTGGCTTCAAATGTACTTACATTTAATGCCTCTTTGACTCATGTCAACTCAAAAGGGTATTCTAAGATGTCTTTTTCTATTTTCAGGTTTCTTGAGCACAGGGGATCAGGCTGCAAAAGGAAACTATGGACTCCTTGATCTCATACAGGCTTTAAGATGGACTAGTGAAAACATTGGATTCTTCGGTGGTGATCCCTTAAGAATCACTGTTTTTGGATCTGGTGCTGGGGGTTCATGTGTCAATCTGCTGACTTTATCCCATTATTCTGAAGGTAACCGTTGGAGCAATTCAACCAAAGGTATTATGCAGGTTGCAAATTTTGACAATTTTGGTGTCTGCATGCCACCACCATCAGTAGTATGTGATGCTCTGTATATATTTCTCTCTTCAAACTGAGTGTTAGGTTGAACTACTTAAAACTGTTTCTTCAGCTTTTCTATGCATGTTTAAATTTTTGTCAAACTCTTTTCTCTGTCTCTTTGGAGCCTGGTAAAGATGCCCTTTCAAGCACACTTCAGAATAGTTATTACATTTATTTCTCTTTCCTCCAAAGGATGATTTTTAGGAAAATCAAAGAAGTTCGGTTGTGTCATCTCTGTTTATTCAGTAATCAAAATCAAAGACAAGTGTTTTATAATGTAGGGATTGTATAGGATCTATTGTCGAGACAATAGACATTTAAGACACTTTAATAGTAAGATAATAGGAAGCAGTTGTAAAATAGTTTGTCTGGAAATGTGATTTTCACTTGTAGTCTGAGTAGAGGATGGATGTTTGATTATTTTGCATGCATGATCCAAAATTGTCAATGCATCAAGGTCACTAGTAGAGTTTTTTATTAAAAAGCAAAATATGTTTAAATTTCTGCTTTTTCTATTTTCAACTCCACAAGTACTATTTTTTTTTTTACCCTTGAATCTTGGCAAAGCTGCATGGAACAACAAGGCTGCTTAAAGCCTTGAAATATTTTTCTTGTCTTCATTTTCTGACCTTAACAATCTTTTTCCAAAGTGCCTATTCAAGGTTCATCTTGTTTTTTGTTTTTTGTTTTTGATGGTCTCCCATTTTACTATTAATTTAGTCATCCATTCTACTTGTATTATTAACTTGAAATATCCACAAGAACATAAGTGCTTTGTTGGAGAAGTGTACAAAAACAATATTTTCTTTCTATTATACACATTAATGGAAAATACACACTAACAGCACATCTTATATTACCAGTCTTTTTAATTGTCATTGTATAAAATTAAGATAGTATGTATTACTGGGTGTATTTCATGATTCATCTTAATCTGTAAGACTCAGTTTTATTATATGAACACAAGAATAGAATGTTTTTTATGTCAAAGATGTATGTATATAGAATTTCAAAAGAACAGTCATCAAATGAGTTACATATTTGGAATATCATGTATTACTATAGAGTTAATTAATAGACATACTTTACATGACTCCTCGTTTATATTAGTAGGTTCCGACTTGAGATGACAAAATGACATGTATAAGAACATTGCCAAATTGCATAGAACTTCTGATCTGTAATGAAATGACTTTTTTGAAATAACATTTCTGTTCTTTTTTTTTTTTTAATTGAACGGATTGGATTGTTCTAGCCTGAGGACTATACTAATGCCAGTATTTGTCTAGGTTAACTTAGGCAATTTGTTTAGACTTCTTAGGGTCATTTGAAGAGAATTGTTAGTCTTCCGATTTTTTTCTGAAAATTTTGTAAATGTAAAGCAAAAAAGGATAACAAAATCAGCATCAGCTAGTTATAACTAGTACCTGAAAAAGTCAAAAGTAAAGGAAAAAAAATTAAACATACAGTTCTGAAAACTGAACAAAATTGAAAAAAAAAACTAGAGACATGAAAAATACTAGCATTGAATAGATGAATCAATTAGTTCATCAGCTAACATTGCTGCTCATGGAGCATGATGTGGTAAACAGTGGCAAGAGGCGAAGTAAAGTGTTGAAAATAGAACATTCATTACACTCTTCAAGGAAATCTTGTCCATGCCTAAACCAGAGAAATGGACTTATATTTGATCTAGTCCTAATAAGTCTAACTCTACTGATAAAGCTGTCTGATTTGATTAGGAAATGCTCTTGAATACATCAGGCTGATTCTATCAACCTGCAGACAGACCTGTAGCTACCATAACTTAAACATAGCTTACACATAACACTCTCAAATGATAAAATGTATAATTTCCCCAATACCCAGATGTTATATTTTGGGTTATATTTGTTGATATGTATTTTTCTCCCACATCTTTTCTAGTACATTTAGTTAATATATTGAACCTCTGAAATGTGAAAGAATGTTCTAGAAATTAGTGTGGTTATTTTAGTTGTAAAGTTTTTAATTAGAGAAATATCTTTCTGAGTAAATGTTGACAAACACATAGCCTACATAATTTTTAAAAAAATTATCAGTATTTATATACTTTGCTTCTGTATGCTTTGCTCTAGCAAATTAAAATATGTTCATGTCAGCAAGCAAAATAAATTTAAATTCACACTGACTTTGCAAATATTTTTAGAATTATCTAGGAACATCACAGACATTTCAATATATATACGTGTTTGGAGAAAAATTCTAAATTTTGCTTCTAATTCAGATACTGTTTTAGCACTTTGTGAAAACACTTACCTGAATAGCATGAATGGTTAACTGAGGATGTGTTTAAATAACTGATCTACAAAATAGCATTTGAAAATTGGGGAAATATAATTTTAAAAAAGAAAATAAATAAATTATATTTTAAAACAAGAATTTTATTTAAATATACCTTAGTAGATAAAGTGTTTTTGTAAATTTGAATGGCAAGCAGCACTTACAAAACTGCATAGGAGACCATGATTTGTAATTCTTAAATGCAATTAAGTGAAAAGCAATAAACCAAGTTCATCTTTATAATGAAATATAGCAATGTACATTCAATGGTGGAAAAGTTAAATCACCCCCATCCCCAACTAAATCCTTCCACTGATGGTTTTTTCTTTGACCTAGTGAAAACACTTCCAATGTTATATCTTCTGAAAGATGAATAATCAGCATACTCTGTCTGACATGAACAGCTGGAAAGAGTATGTCTAAAGTGATATTCTGTTTGTGTATCTTTGGGCCATTCCCAGGGTATTAGCAAATCTCCAATCTCAGCATTTGTGTTGTCTCTCAACAATCCTTTTTTAAAAGAATTCTGTTTAAAACAAATAAATAAAGTCATTTTGAGGGAAGATAGATGTAGCCAAGTTAGAGGAAATATCTCCCAGAGATAATAGAGCCTATGAAGAGTTAAACAGGAGACAGTTGACCCCTTTGCTTGGTTTTGACAATATCATGGGTACATGCTGAGTGAAGAAAATATGTGGGGCTTTTCCCACTGGTATTTAGGCATTCTTTTCCTCTTGTTGCTAATAACCTCTTTGAGACACTGCACAGTTTAGACCTCTTGATCTCTAAAGTAGTTGCCACTCAAAGCATAGGACTTAGGTCTACCACTCTGATTCATGATATCCTGGGGATGACTCTATGTACTTTCTCTTGAGCAAAAATGTCTATATCCCTGCTTTTTTATTTGTATCTGGGTTTTTATATACATATCTAAAATAGTAGATGTTACTGTTTTCTCAAAAAATTATTCAACATTCATCTGAAACTCTTTGTTGTTTTCCCACAGGACTTTTTCAACGAGCTATAGCTCAAAGTGGAACAGCTCTTTCCAGCTGGGCTGTTAGTTTCCAACCTGCAAAATATGCTAGAATGTTGGCCACAAAAGTTGGTTGCAATGTTTCAGATACAGTAGAGTTAGTGGAATGTCTACAGAAGAAGCCTTATAAAGAACTTGTTGACCAAGATATTCAACCAGCACGATACCACATAGCCTTTGGACCTGTGATTGATGGTGATGTCATACCTGATGACCCTCAGATATTGATGGAACAAGGAGAGTTTCTCAACTATGATATAATGTTAGGTGTTAACCAAGGGGAAGGGTTAAAATTTGTTGAAAATATAGTAGATAGTGATGATGGCATTTCAGCTAGTGATTTTGACTTTGCTGTTTCCAATTTTGTTGATAATCTCTATGGGTATCCGGAAGGCAAAGATGTTTTGAGAGAAACCATTAAATTCATGTATACTGACTGGGCTGACCGTCATAACCCTGAAACTAGAAGGAAGACATTACTGGCTTTGTTTACAGACCATCAGTGGGTGGCACCAGCTGTAGCTACAGCAGATCTTCATTCAAACTTTGGTTCACCTACATATTTCTATGCCTTTTACCATCATTGCCAAACAGATCAGGTTCCAGCTTGGGCTGATGCAGCTCATGGAGATGAGGTTCCTTATGTACTAGGAATCCCTATGATTGGACCGACAGAGTTATTTCCTTGCAATTTCTCCAAAAATGATGTCATGCTGAGTGCAGTAGTAATGACATATTGGACAAATTTTGCCAAAACTGGGTATGTATCTAAGAAATCAAATTTTCTACAATTTGATAAAAAAATGTCCTTTTAGACATTTTTAAAAATAAATAGTTTGAGTCCAATGATTTCATCTATAGATTAATGTCAGCAATTATAGTAAGTTCCTTTACTCAGAAGTCTACATTGTGATATTTTGAAAATCATTGCAGCATTAGTTCTTATTTTTTAGAAGTTTGTTAAGATGGGTTTATATCTCAATTGCATTACCCCACAATTAGATGTATTTTTTTTTTAATGACACAGGACTTACTGTCATTGTTATTTAGTAGTGACAGATATTTACAGTCCTTTCCAGCTTAGCATACTGTATGTCTTTTGATTCTCCAAGCTAAATTGTTAGCTGAACAGGTCAGGTACCATTAATTACATTTTACAGAAAAGAGACATGTGTCTATGAGAGCCTCATATATTCATATGTCTAGTATGTTGCTCCACTAAGAACCAAATCCTCATCTGCCAATTCCAAATTGCACGTCCTTTCACTGTTCCTTAAGGGCTATGTTGCTTTTTCTGAGACAAGACGCACACATACACACACACATGCACACACACACATGCATTGTTGAATATTTGAGTAGACAGCAGCCCATTTCTGAGTAAGCAGAGAGACCAAGAGTGTGAGGTTTACTTTTATTATATTATCATCCATCTAGCAATCATCCTGTGATGGGACATATATTTCTAAATTGACCCAAATTATTGTCGAACACACAGTTTAAAAACTTGCTGCATTATCTCTTCAATTAAATATTAAACTAGTAATATTTGGATTAAGGAAAAAGTAAGTTTGTTCTAGTAATTTCTTTTCTCTTTCATAGTGATCCAAACCAACCAGTTCCACAAGACACGAAATTCATCCATACCAAACCTAACCGCTTTGAAGAAGTAGCATGGACCAGATATTCCCAGAAAGACCAACTTTATCTCCATATTGGATTAAAACCAAGAGTTAAAGAACATTACAGAGCCAATAAGGTGAACCTCTGGTTGGAGCTGGTACCTCATCTACATAATCTCAATGACATTTCCCAGTATACCTCTACAACAACTAAAGTGCCATCAACTGATATCACTTTCAGACCTACAAGAAAAAATTCTGTACCTGTCACATCAGCCTTTCCCACTGCCAAGCAGGATGATCCCAAACAACAGCCAAGTCCATTTTCAGTGGATCAAAGGGACTATTCAACAGAGCTGAGTGTCACGATTGCAGTTGGAGCTTCATTGCTGTTTCTGAACATCTTGGCCTTTGCAGCCCTGTACTACAAAAAAGATAAGAGGAGACATGATGTTCATCGGAGATGCAGCCCTCAGCGTACTACAACTAATGATCTGACCCATGCCCAAGAAGAGGAGATCATGTCCCTTCAAATGAAGCACACTGATTTGGATCATGAATGTGAGTCCATCCATCCACATGAGGTGGTTCTTCGGACCGCCTGTCCCCCAGATTACACACTAGCTATGAGGAGGTCACCTGATGATGTTCCCTTAATGACACCCAACACCATTACAATGATCCCCAACACTATACCAGGGATTCAACCCTTACACACATTCAATACATTTACAGGAGGACAGAACAATACTCTGCCCCATCCCCATCCCCACCCCCATTCACATTCAACAACCAGGGTATAGCCAGATAAGAGAAACAAACTCTATTTTTTTTTTTTTGATGGATTGCAGTAAAAGATTACTGAAGATTCCTTGGCTTTCAACCTACAAGACTCTTACTATTTAAATAAGGAGGAATATTATGTGAATATACATATCAAGAACTTTGGGGGTTTTGAAAAAAAATGAATTGTACATATATACACAAATAAACTTTAAAATGAATTCCAATTGCTTGAAGCAATTGTTCTGAATGATACTTTTTCATTCACATTCAAGAATTAATTTTTTGAAGATTTATGTTACGTAATGGAATTAGGCATGTGGAACACCAAACAGGAAAGAACTATGTCTGAAATACAAAAAATCAAAATCAAAACAACCATGAATATGCACAAGGGACACACCAATGGAATGTCAGATAATTTCCACCAGTTTTTATTTGGAGCTGTTTTATTGTGTAGACCATATTTACATATTTGGATAAGTACACAAAGCACCAATGCTGTTAATGGCCTTAGCAAAGGCTTATGCTGAAATTTGCCAGTAAAACAGAGAAATTTAAAGACTGGCAGGTACAACATTATCACATAAGTGCTGTCAGTATAAAGTTGTGGGGATAAAGGAAACTGGATATTTTTAGCACGATGTGCATGATAATTTATATGCTTGGTGGCTGTGCTGCTGATTAAGCCGTAATTAAAATTCTTCTCATCCCATTGGATTTTTTAATAGAAGCTTCCTCCATCAATTGGCAGAACCTAAAGAAGATTTTAAGGGGCAAAAGTAATTATAATAAAGTAATTCACAGTAGTTTTGATAATAGAGGGAATTAGTTATTCAAGGTATTTGAAGAAACTTTAGGTAGTGGTGAATACTCACTGATATGAATCCCAGAAAAAAAAAAAATCCTGTGTCTTCAATGATCTTTTCATTCCCATCTAAATAATTGATAGAAATGTAAACCTAATTGGACATGTGTTACAAGATCTATAATTTGCTGTGATTTTTGTCACTCTGTATTTTGTTTCTTTGGGTAGGGTGAAGTGTGTCCAAAGAGCTACTTGCAGCAGTCTTTTATGATATGAGGATACCCCAAATTACCACTCTGATTACAGTTCTCAGTTAATTGATTTACTCACATTGCATGACAAAATGTTTACTAATAATAATTCAATACACAGTTATGTCCCTCCTCACATCACTTATCTTTTTCACTGAGGTTCATTCATTGGAATTTATTCATACAATCTCAGTAGATTATGACGTAGATAAAGAATCTAGAAGGAGAGTCAACACCTGGAAGATGTTAGTCTTACAATGTGTGTGCTTTTAAGCGAATATTCTAAAGACCACAGGAAACTCTTCATCCCCGTTGTTTACTAGTAACAGTATATCACAGACCTTTCCAAATGTTTGTATATGTAATCAGATGTACATTTATATTAAAAAAAATGAGATGGACTTAAAGAGCACATCCTGATACTTTCTCTCTTATCTGTACTATATTTCTATTAGACTAAAGTTACGTGATTTTTTTTTACATTTTTTCAGATGACTAGCAATTTTGATAGTTTGTAAGATAATGCAAAGAACTTTCTCTGACAAACTAACTGCAGTAACAGAAACCTTTCTTTTCAGTTACTCTTTTTCAAGAATGAAAGCTTATTATACAACAAAAAATTGTATACTACTTGATGGAAACAACTTTGTACATCTTGGCCATGTCATGGTCATTGCGTGAAATAAAGATAATCTGGATAATGACTATTAGTCCAATGCTAAGAGACATGATCTTTGCTCATTAAAGAGCTAAAATGTTTATTGCTGTTTTGTCTTTTTTTAAAAAAACAAAAAACAAAAGAAACATTACTGTCTCAGAAAGTCATTTTTCTAGACCAGTCGGGTTTTTGAAGACATATAGGTAACTTCTACAGAAAGTGCATCATGCATTTAGTGGCAAATTGCATCTAAGGGGAAAGTGATAAAACTTTAACATTATAAATTTATATGCCCAGAAACGTATCGATATGAAAATGTTTAGCTTTGTATTTTTAAATATCTCGTACGTGAAAGTGTTGTAAAAATAAAATGTACTGGCTGTTTTTAGTTAGAAACACAGGTTCCAATTCTGGGAAAGGCTTATTGGAAATAAGTGTGTGCTACGTCATGGACTGAGAATAGTTAGATTCATAATATAATGATAATTAAACTATTATAAAGTAATGGATTGAAAGTTATCATTCTAAGAGAATTTAAAAGTGCTGAGCAAGACATTAAACTGACACTAAAAGATAAAAATCTTCCATTTCAAGGAAATTCTTTGCTTGTAATTTTCCCTTCGGATTATTAACTACCAGAAAAATGCAAATATTGCTTGATAACATCAAATAAAAATCTCTGTTAGAAGCAAAAAGTCTTCAAAATCCAGAGCGGTCTACATGCAGTTTTTGCCTGATGTGGTTATGCTTTTAGACTGTGAATCAAAACCAAAAAAAAAAATTGTTAAGCATCTGAAATACTGTTTAATCAGAAAACTGTCTTTTACTAAATTGATTAAGCAAAAGATAAAAATCAAATAGAAATGACAACAAAATAAGTTAAGAATTATTTTTTTTCATTATTTCACTTGAGAAAACCACACTTTCTAATACGGTATAATGATGGTCATATTTATATCTACCTGTTACTTTAAATTTATCCATCAATCTGTTCCATGACAGACTTTACTTTAAGAAAGTGATTAAGCCCTATTATTTTCTCTAAATTAATATAGTACCAACTTTGTGGACAATAAAGAGCTCTAGGTTTTATTACTGTTCTCAACTTGTAATAATGTCATTGTGAATGAGTGTTAGTTTCTAGTTTCATAATTATAGCAGCTAGTTTTTGAATATAAAATGATGTCCCAAAATAAACAGAACATTAAGGACTGTTTTTAAAGCTGAAACATTTTTAAATGCAAGACATATTTTGAATAATGTTATTAAATCTTAACAAATATATATATATATAATATATATATATATATATAATACATTTATTTAGATTATTTTTTTTGGAAAAAATATGTCACAAAATTAAAACAATGCTTTTGGCATTGCTTATTAATTCAGATTTCCCTGCCTAAGATTAAATTGGAAATGGTAAAGTTTGCTTATAATATATACAAACACTAAACCAAATGCACTTTATTTTATTGTTTTGCTGTTATATAAAATCATTACCAAATGTTTATCAACAGATTCATGCTGTTTCACTGTATGGGATTAGAAATATAAAGGTAACAGATTTCATAGTTTTAAATTTCTTTTGAACATGTTAACTGTGAACAAATTGTAGCCAACTATTGCAGATGTGTCACAAGGTTCATCAATATATTTATGGAAATTAGAAAGTCATTTGTGAAAGCATTAAAAATACCCAATTAGCATTTAAAGAACTTATGTTAAGAGAGCAAAGCAGAAAATCTAAGGAAACTCTACATTTTTCATTTTAAATTAAAAAATTTCCTATAATGATGTTTTGGTTTAGTTTTTTGTTTTTTTATCTGCATAGCCAGAAAACAGCAGCAACATATTTTAAGAAAAAAAAAACAACCATATTGAATGCTACAGAGAAAAACAGGATAGCACTTATTTTCCTACAAAAAGAAAATGCCAAAACACAATTGTTTTATCTATCATATATTCTCAGCTATTCCATCTGTTAGCATACTCATATTGATATACAAATTAATATCAAGAAAGAATACAAAAAATATTGTAAATGTGTTCCAGCTTTAAAGACACTATTACGTAGAAATGACTGGGATTCTTTTCTTTGGTGAGTTTCACTGAAATACTTTCACAGGGCAAAATGATGAATGGAATTCTGAGGAAGCTGTCAACTCTCATGACAGTGCTTTGATGTTTATTTTCTTCTGTGTTATTGGTTCAAAGTACTTGCCTTTTCCTTCATTTCTAGTAATTAGTTGTTATAGACTTTCAGTTTTTAATGTGAGTGAAAATTAGATAATTTGGTTATACTTGTGAAAACATGCTCCCAAATAAATTCAATTAATGGGTACTTCCCTGCTGAGATTTTGTTATCATTCATTTAATTATCTTGTCAAGCTTTACTGTTACAACAATTGTTTTGGCTTTTTAGTCAATAAACGAAAGGAATTTCTTCAACAGCTTTATACCTCTCTTGTACTTGTTATAAGAACACACTTCAAATTTCCATCAGTTGTCTCTTAGAAAATTTCCTACTGATGTGAAACATTTGTTAGCCAATTTGATTATTTTTCATAAATATTCTGATTTGATTTTATTTTGCACTTTGCTGTATATGTATGAAGGCCAGAAATCATTTCTATTTATAAGGGTTGTGGAATATGAAGACTGGAAATATCATGTGCATGGTATACGTGCCTTTCTTCCTTGAAATTTTGTTTTGTAAACCTTATCATTCTTTTTATAATTTGCAGGTCCTTATAATTCAGATACAATGGGATAACTTTGTTATTAATTTTCAAGAAGAAAATTTTATTTGAAAATGCCTTTTCTTGCATTTAATTTGATCTTTGGATTTTATAAACTGGGTCCAAATGAATCCTGGAAAAGAATGAGTTGGTTTTGGGGAAGGCAACAAAAAATTATTTAAGCATCTGATTTAATGGTACTTAAGTATTGACACTTAAATTTGTGACAAACTATTGTGTGTCTAACCAGGTAAATTTAATTTAAAAGAAGTTCGACGTCTTAGAGTAAATATAAATTAGATAGGCGTGTAATTGCTTTAGTAAGTCATTATATATACCATGTTGTATGTGTATCCTTTATACTACATTATCTATAGGATACTGAAGTGGCCCTTTCAGATGCATATATTTACAAATGACATTGTATACCTCCTTACATATGTATGAATGTGATAGAATTTAGTTCTCCATGGAAAGGTGAGCTAGCAGTTTTACATTGAAATGAATAACAAAGCTTTAAAGAAATTTGTAAAGGTACAATAATAAAATTTAGCAGATGAAGTTAAGACAAAGGCACTACTTTTGAATGCCATTTCCAGAATTCACAGCTATATTAGATGGTGTGTTTGAAAGGATTTTAGTGCTTTGGTTAATCATTTCTCTGCAGTCATATCATTTAGCAACTTAATGGGATACATGGCATGCCTTTGTTAAAAAGACCATTGGGTTGTCATGATTCAGTTTGTGTTTGGACATCCCTGGGTTTCATTAAAAACACGTTTATTATCATGAATAAATTTTGCCATGTTTTCCAAATTGTGTTGACTATTTTTAAACTCAGAAATAATTTCTTCTCTGTTTGACACACAAGATGTGTTTCCTTGCAGCGATTTTGTATTGCCCTCACATATGCTAGCAGTTCTGATTTGATGAAAATAATATTTTATGATCTGTTCACCTTTCTTGGTGAATACAGGGAAGTATTTTGAAGAGCAAAATATTTGGGAACTCGAATACAGTTGTTATACAGCTTGTCAGAAAGAGAGGGGTAAGAAGAGGGGAAAAAGTAACAGGGAACAATTAAGAACATGAGAGAAAGAAAGAAAAACATGTCAATTTTAAGGAATATGTTTTTACCTCCAGATAGGTTTTTTTTAATGAATACATTTGACAGTGTATTTTAAAAAGAGAGCAAAGAGACTTAAGTAAATCTCTTCAAACCATAATCTATAATGTTCAGTTGTCAAAATTAAAAATCACTCCAGAAAAGATAATATAATTCAATCATTGGTCCCAGTCAGTGAAATTGTGTCACTGGAAACAAAGAAAAAAATCTAGAGTGACGTTTTTTGCCTTGTACTAATCAGTCAAAAATGATCTTGACAGAGAAGACTAGGAGAAATATAGGCATCTCTCACACATAGTACAGTATAAAATTACAATAAATGACATCACAGAAATTCCCCATATCATGGCTTAAAGATCAATATTTACAAATTATTAAATAAGAGAATTAACATTGTTTTGTAGGTGTCTGTGGCTGCATAGAGCCATCAGTACAAAATTAACAGTTCAAAAATACAGTCTAAGAATTTTACTTTCCACAAAAAGATTTTGGTGCTTTGTAGGATTTGATGTTATGCATCATTATATTTTCACAACATTTTCATATTTTCTTATACTTTGCAGATTATGTTATTTCTGAGTTCAAAAAAAGTTACAAATATATCCAGTAAATAGTCACATGAAAACAATATTTTCCAATGGAATGCCAATTTGAAGTACTTTCCACTGTCCTACTCCTACAGAAATTCCTTAAATGTGCCCTTTGAATATATCTATCCCTTGAAAAATGATCAACTTTGCTATTAGAGATGACTTCCTCTGAACTAGAGGAGATCTTTTCAGGAGTTACTGCAGTTTATGTTTCCAGACCCTCTTCCATTATTATTTATGCCTTCTTCTCAAAGGGTGTGGAATTGTGAAGAAAATCTTAAGGTGATATAAATAAGTGGTACCTCAGGCAGGTTGGAAGTCAGCGAAATCCATTAAGAAATAAAAGGAGTTAGTTATTACTCATACAACAGAAGATGACCATCATGGTGATATAGACTGTGGCATGTTATACACGTGGGCTTACTCTATGACTTACCCACTAACATACAACTACAGCTAAGCATGATAATCTACACAGAAAACCTAAAGACGCCACTAAAAAGTAATTGAAACAATAATTCATGCCAGCAAATTGTATATTACAAACTGAATATATAGAAACCAGTTTTGTTCCTATATTCAAGCAATAAGCTAGAAGAGAAAAAAATCAAGGAAATAATACCACTTACAATCACATCAAAAAGGATAAAATACCAAGAAGAAAGCTTGTAATAGGTTTAAACACAAACTATTCAAATCATTTTTTTGTGCTATCCACTTTTCTAAATCACTGCACAATAAGTTTTCTCTCATTTATATGTGGCAAAATAGTAAATGTGAAACAGTATTTGTTGAGTTCACAGCAGCAATATGTGAACTCTTTTGAGCCAGTCCATCAGTAAAGGTAAGTGTGTCGCAATCCTTCTCAATATAAAATGTGGATATAGCTGAAGCCAGACTATACTATGGCAAATGAATGCGTATTTCAGCTTAAAGATCAACCAATCCAACCATTGTTTGTGAATCTTCTGAACTATATGGAAGTTGTCTTCCTCCCACACTCAGGTATTGATGACCAATGTTATTTCTTTTTTGTTATTGCTTTTACCTTTTAACTTTTAGGCTGAATAAAACTTAAGGTTTGTTACTAACAAAATGAGAAGGAAGAAGATTACCTAACCTTGAACCATATGCTACTGTGACTTAAAAGCACTTTTAGTCTGAAGCCTGATAATGTTTTGTCAGTAAATGATCTTTTAGATCACTTAGACCACCAGACACCAGGTAACTTAGAAAGACCAATTTTCTATCCAGCACATCTAAAAATACACACATACTCACACACACACACAGAGAGAGAGAGAGAGAAAGAGAGAGAGAGAGAGAGAGAGAAAGTGAAGTTCTTTCAATCCTTGTAGATATTTTTAGTGAAACATAATAGAAATAATGCTAATTTTAAAAATACATGATACAGACATGGTTACTGGACATCTGATTGTGGGGCGTGGTAGGATATATACAGTTGTTGAGGTGACTAACTGTATACCTGATACCTATATAGTATTATAAACTGATAATAAGTCGATTTAAAAAAAAAATTAAAGATTTATTTTTATTTTTACATACAAGCTGTGGTACAGGCCAGAGGTGTGAGGCGGTGAGAGGGTTCACCAGAGACAGAATGAGGAGCAGAACAGGCAGATCGACCAAAATACACTGCTGAAGGGAGCAGCGGGTGAGGCAGGAGAGGTATGCCCACCATGTGGGATTCTCCCCGGCCAGGCATCGAACTCCCACCGCTGCAGCTGCCAGCAGCTCCACAGCACTGAGTTTAACCCATTGCACCGCCAGGGAGGCCCAATTTAAAAATTTTTATAGAGTGAACAAACAAACAAAAACCCTAAACTAATTCTTTAACCTTCTGCCACAATCCCAACATGGTACATGGTATAACTCTGTCATTGTACATACAACATCAGACCCTGGAATTCTAGAGCCAGTGGCTATATTTGAGAGCATTGGAGATTTTATCTTAAGGTGGTCTACTCTTTTATTTTTTTTTAAAGTCATCACCTGAATTCCTTTGAAATATTGATAACAACTATCATATTTTCCATGAGTCATTTTTTCTTATAGCAAAAATTACCATTTTCGTACACAGTATTTTAGTTTTTTCACCATTTTTTGAATATCCTCCTAACCATAAATTTCTTCTAAAGTGCAATATCTAAAATGAATGCAGTATTATCATTATTACCAACTCCCTTATCATAGAAATTGTGTTCTTTTAATATAACTTTTGATGATATTTTCTTCCCTAGTAGTCACAAGATACTTGTTATTCAGATCGAGAGCTACTTCCTATTAAATTCCTAAAATTTTTACATGTATTGCTGTTAAACAAATTCTGACTTTATCCTGTCTGTGATCATTTGAGTTTTGCTTCATCTTCAGGATAATGAACACTTTAAAATTCCACCTCACTAGATTCAGTACATTGTTTTAGCTTAGTGTAATGCATCCTAGAATAATGAAATCTAATATGGTGAAAAACATCTCTTTATCTTCACTCCAGTCATTACTAAAAGTATTAAGCAGAATGAGATTGAGAATGACAAAGATATAGCTGACAATTATTGAGCATTTATTTTATTCTAGGTTCTATATCATACCCCAGAATATGCCACTACATGTCACCCTCAAATTACTTATCAATATTTCTGTATATATTTATTAATTCATTCTTTTAAAGATACCTATTGAGAGCCTATTGTGAGTCACTAAGCTAGTAGTAGAAAAAGTGAATAAAACATAGCTATTTCCCTCATTATATCAATCTGTCTACATACATAGCATAAACCATTATCAGATATATTTGAAGTATCTGTTTTCTTCCTTTTAAAATATTTGATTTATAACACAGTCTTCCTCAAAAAGAAATTTAGAATAGTTGCTCAGAGTCTCTATTTGGAAATTATTGAGCTGTTGGTGTTTTATATATATTTGATAGAAATTATTGTAGAGAAAGAATATTCTTCCTCCATGAAATTTGCCACAATGTTCACACCAATTACCTGTTATAATTTAGATGCTGCTATAGCTAGTGAAATGTAGTTTTCAATTGGGATTACTTAAAAGAAAAAGTAACACATACAAAAGTTTAAAAATATACAAATAAGAAAATATTTTAAATGAGTGAACATGAAAAGTAAACATCCTCACCAATCTCTTTGTCCTCTTTCCCAGAGACATTCACAGCTATTAATTTGTGTGTATATGTGTATATTTGTACAAACATTCCATTTCAAAACAAGTATATCAAATGTGTATTGTCTCTGTATGTTTGTGAGACATTATATTATATATACATAATTTCTTAAAAATCATCTAGAAGTGCATACTAAATGCACATTTCTCAATATGTTTTACTGAAGTAAATAAAAATAAGTCTCAAATTTTTCCACAAATCCAAACCTATTCTAAGCAGAATTATAAGAAAGTAATATTGTTTCCATAGCCTCCATAAGGAAAGATCAAGAATGGCGAAGATCATTTTAAAACAAAAGAAAAAGGAACAACTATTTCACCTACTTTATTTCAAGAGTTATCATTAGCTATTATAATTAAAACATGGTAGCATCAATTCAGAAAGTAAAAATGGAGAATAACAGAACTCATAACCAGAGCTATAAAAAGGAAAAATTGTTATATGTTTGAGTAGTAGTAAAAATTAAGAGGTAATAGTAAAAATCAAGAAGAAATAGTAAAAATCAAAAGTAAAAATCAAGAGGAAATATATATATAATATGTGTATATATATATATGTGATGGGGGTAAATTATGCCTATGTCCTAGTACTTGCAAAAATAAAGACATAAATGAGAAAAGGCTAATACCAAATGTTTTAGAATATGTAAGAAAATATTGTTACATCCTAGACATAGTAGAGAATTTTACTTTCAAAGATACAAAATAATATAAAACATAAAGGCAAAATAGAAACTGAAACTTAAATATCAATATATCTACAATAATGATAATGAAATAATAAGAATATGCTGAAAGTAATTGCAGCACATATAAGCAATAAAAGAATAATTGATTTGTTGATCGAAAACTACCGTAAATCAATAAAGAGAAGACAAAAAACTCCAAAGAAAATTAAGGCTGCTTAAATATTGTGGACTCACAAGATTATGCTTCTTCAGTTTTCCTAATACTTACAAAATTAAAAGTAGGAAAACAAATACATTAGTCCATGAGAAGAATAATATAGGAGAAAAAATAACAGATGAGAAGTTCTAAAAAGTTTTTAGAAGATAAAAATTAGATAAATTAAATTATATTTAGGAAATAATACAATCTATGCACTAACAAATCACAATATTAAAGTTAAACTAGACTAATAGAATTCATGAAAATATCATAAAAAGAATAAAGTTAAAAAATATGAAAGAAACACAAGATCAAAGAATGCTTTAAGAAACTTTTAAAATGCTTACAGAGAAACAAAAAGTAAAAGGAACGGAAAGTCTAAAATTAAAGAAGGAAAAGAAAAGGACAAGAAAAAGGACACAGGAGAAAATGACTAGACAGAAAGAGATGATTCAACCTATGTGTATATGAAGTCTAAAACAGATAAATAAAACAGGGAAGGGAACAAATAAAAGGAAAACTATGATTCAAGAAATATTTCTTTTAAAAGAAACAACTAGTTACTATATTGCTTATTAATGGAAATAACACCCCACTTCTGAAGAGGTCTTGTAACTCTATAAGAACTCTATAAGACCTGAAGAGGTCTTAGAGTCTATAAGAAAATGCATAGATACGAGATACACACTAAAAAGGATCAAATTAAAATATACCCTAAAGGGTTAAATTCAGCAAAATTCGCCTGAAATCATAAAATACATAGAAGAAAACTTAGGTAAAACACTCCATGACATTGGTCTAAATGATATATTTGGGTATTTGACTTCTATGGCAAGGAAATCAAAGGAAAAAAAATCAATGAGAATACATAAAACTGAAAAGCTTTTGCATAATGAAAGAAATCACTAAAATAAAGACACTCAACTGAATGGGAGAAAATATTTACACATCATGCAACTGACAAAGCTAATATCCACGATCTATAAAGAACACACACAATTCAACAAATAGCAAGCAAACAACAAATTAAAAAATAATTAGAAGACTTAGTACTCAAAAGAAGACATACAGATGACCAGTAGGTATATGAACCTGTCCATCGTGATTTATCATGAAGGAACTGCAAATAAAAAACAAAATGAGTTACCATCTCACAACTGTAATAATGACCCATATTGGAAAAAGATAAGAAACAACAAGTACTGTCAAGAAAAAGTATCTCTCATGCACTGTTGCTGGGAATATAGACTGGTGCAACCCTATGAAAAACAGTATGGAGGTTTCTCAAAATATAAAAAACAGATCTACTATAGGATCCAGCAATTCCACTGCTAGGTATCTAGCTGAAAAATAAAAAACACTGATTTGAAGGGATATACACACTCCTATGTTCATTGCAATGCTATTTACAATAGACAAAATATGACTAAGTACCAAAGGATAATTTTAAAAAGTTGTGAGATCTATCTATCTATCTATCTATCTATCTCCACATACACACAATGCCATATTACTCAGTCATAAAAAAAAGAAGATGAACTCTTGCTATTTGTGATAACTTGGATGGAACTGAAGGGGGATTATGCTAAATGAAATAAGTCAAAAGGAGAAAGACAAATACTCAACTATTGGATGGTTTCATTTATATATGGAATATAGAGAAACCAAACAAAGAGTCAGACAAAACCAAGCCAAAACAAACTCTAGAAACCTGACTGTAAAATTGAGGCTATCAGTGGGTGAGCATAGGTGGGAGGGTACACAATGGACAATGGTAGAGTAATATGGGAGCTTGGGAGTGGAGTGAGTTGTGCTGACATACATCTGATGAAATGGGAGCCTATATTTATGAATTATAAATGATGTTGTAAGCCAAGGTTACCTTAATTTTAAAAATTACATAAAAATGTGGGAAACAACCAAAATAAAAAAAATCATCAAAATTCATATTACAGAAATATTTGCCAATTGGATGTCCTGATTTCTTCAACAAATAAAGTGCTAGAAAAAAATAAAATGAGATGATATAGATTAAAAGACATATACAAAAACTTGTAGATATACTATTTAAGGACATACTCCTTGGTGACAAACATATAAAGAAAAACACGATGTAAAACAAGCCCTAAGATGGTGATGATTTATAGGAGAGTGCAGACATTGCGGTTGAGATGCAGTATGTGATGGAATTTTGGGTTATTTCAAAAATTCTATTGTGTAACCAGGGTGGTTTTTCTCAAGTATTTCCCCTATAAAAATATATTAAAACATTCATTTCATGAAATTTTCCTGTACTTGTATTATATTTTGCAATATGATAAAAAGAGTGTAATAAAAAATATGAAATATCTTCAGACTTGATGCATCTGAGTTTATGCATGAAAAGGGCCTACCGACTACCTGGAATTACAGAAGGAAAAAGCACTTCCTCAAGGTACACCAGGACAAAATGCCAGGACATCAGAAGAATGTTCCTAAAGCTTCTAGACATAAGAAGGGGCCTCAACATCAGCTCTGGAAGCTAGAAAATGCTGACTGCCTTCACATTTTTGAGGGGAAATTCTGAACAACTTAATATTTTACAAAGAGACAAAATTATTAGCCCAGTATAAATGTCTAAGAAGATATACATCAGCGAGAGATTGAGGGACTAGCAGGACAACTGCTCAGATAGGCAGGAAATATTCATCCCAGCTCTCATTGTGAGATCCGGCAGCCTTTAAAACACAGCTGAAATTGATGAAGTATCTGATGGGTTTCATTATATGAACAAAATGTTATTTGTATAGGTTTCATAATTATTTTTGCTGAATTTGGGAAAGTTGTAATGCAAAGAGAAAAAAGATATATAAGAAATGCAATGTAACCGTCAAATATATATTTGTGCACAATAATAGAAAAACACTTAAGAAATAACTTTTGCAAATAAAAATGTTGGGTAAAAGGCTATTTTCTCCTTTTATTTAAACTATTCCTTGCTTGATTTTCAAATACATAAATTAACACTCTCACCTAAGTGTACTAGAGTTTCCTCTACATGGTCCAAAATCTAACTATCATTTTTTTTATCTTTTACATTTTAATATAAATGGAATTATATTAATTTACATTTGTAAATTGTTGCAAACCATCTTTTCTTATGCTTATAAATCACTATACTCCTTTTTATCTTAAATGTTTTTCTTTACTTTGTGTATTTTTTCCTATTTGCTTATTAATCTTTTCCTCTGAAACTATAGCTCTCTACAGAGAAATAAAATCAGAACTTCTTGTCACATGTGTGTAAATCATTTTGCTCATTTTCCCTTTGAATCTTATGTTATTTTGTGCTCACAGAAATGTTTCTGTTTTATTGTTTAAATTTATCAGTGTTTCCTTCATGTTTTTTGGATTTTGTGTCTTGCTTAGAAATATGTTGCTGATTCAAAGATTTTTTTTTTAAATTCTCTCACATTTTCTTCTGTACTGATAAACTTATTGTTTATACTTGAAGCTGGGAGCCATTAGAAATTTATATTAACACAAAAGGTAAGAAGGAATTTAGATCAATTTCTCCCTGATACATCAAGATTTTAGTAGAATTCAGACCTGAATAAAAATGATTGTGTTTTATTGTAAAGGCAGAACCATTTGTCCTCAGTCATTGAGATCTATAAAACAATAGGAGAGCAAGATGCTAGCTATCTACTGTTACTCAGTCTTCTTACATGCTTATGACTGAAATCTCTTTTTTAGAATGTGGCATCTTAAATTCAAATGCTACCACAAGGAGTTCAAAACTCCACAACCAGTGAGAGGAAGGCTGTACATGGGTGCTAGCATGGGGTTTTGACTTATAAAGTACATTTACATCTACAGCCATGTCTTCAATCTACCACTCAATATTAAAATAACAAGAATAACAAGTTAGCTCAATCTTATAATCAGAAAAAAAATAATAGCAGGGAAAAAATTATGAAGGCAAAATATTTTGATCTTGGTTGGCATCAGGAAAGAGTAACATCAAAAGTCTATTCTCATCTGCCCTGGAATTAAAAGACCTAGCCAAGCACCTGAAAGATGTTGCCAGAGAACTGAGGAATTTCTACAAAGTAGGGTATCTTTTTTGTTCATTTTTTATTTTCATAGAAGAACTGGGGTGCAAGTCAGAGGTGCAGCTTGTGAGAGTATTCACCAGAGACAGAGTGGGGAGCAGAACAGTTTCATTTACTGAACCTATTGCTAAGGGGAGCAGCAGGTGAGACAGGAGAGGTCTGCTGTGCCCTATGTGGGTTAGCGCCCTGGCTTGGAATCAAACTCAGGCCATCTGGTGGTAGTGCTGACACTTAACCCCTAGGCCACCAGAGAGGCCCAAGTAGGGTTTCTTAAAGGCAACAAAGACTGTCTTGGCATCTCCAAGATAACTTCCTTACTTGTTGATCTTGGGTTTCTTCCCAGATTGTGCAGAAATAAAATAGATAGTCCTCTGATCATTTTTCTCCTGTGCTGAGAAAAATCTAATTTAATTGTTTGCCTAATACCTTCATTCCTTGCCCATGATGCATATTGCACTTCTGACTCTCTGCCCATTCTTTTCTGACATTGAATTTTGCAGCTCAAAGTTTGCTACATGACTTATTTTTAGACTTTTTACTCTGAGCCTTAAAGACCCTTTTTGAAAAGAAAGAAAAATAACTAAAAGGAAGTAATCAAAGGTGCCACATTAGAGTTGAGGAATATTAACAGAAACTATTTTTGTTCAGATTTACACAAAGGCTTTTAGCAAAGATGAATGAATTCATGTCATGAAGCTGAGTATGTTTTAAAATGTGATAAAAGTTAATTGGGTACTGCATGAGTAATACTGTGTAAGAGAAACCTTTTAGTTGGGGTTAAAATGCTTAACAAATGTTCGTATATATTATGGCTACTTCAGGATTCCTTTCTACATAGGACCTGATGATGTTTTGGGAGACAAAATAAAAGGACTTAGCAATGTGTACACTTAGCAAGTTTTCCAAAAAAACACATTTGTTTCATTGATCAGTAGATGAAGAAAGATGTGTTAAGAAAGAAAAGCTGTAGCTTTTTTCCTTTGGTAACCAAAAGTTTCTTTAAATAAAAACACATATGTTTGTCCTGGAGATCTAAAAACCATGGAGAAGTTTGAGGGTCACAATAATTAGCGCTAAAGCTGAAAGAATATTTATTTGCAGAGAAAACTCTTAAGAGGAAAAATGATATTAATGGTCATCAATAAGAATCAATCTTGTCAATTTCCCCTTGAATTCCTCACATTTGGTATTCTGTGTTAAACTGCATTTTCTTACCTTGCTCTTAACAAGTAGGTTATTTTGCCAAAAACTAAACATATAAAACTATGTGTACATTTGTCACAGAGGTAACCATGTTCACCTACCGCGAAATATTACATTCTTCTCTCTTTGCTATGTAGACCAATAAAATAAAAAGGCTCATGAGAGTCTTCCCTATTGAGGATCAATCTTAAATACTGTGGCCAAATCATTTAACCACTGTTCTGTATATTAGGTAAGAAATACCCATCAAATTTCATTTACCCAGCTAAAGGGACTTCATTACAAAGTTTTGTCTATATGACCCTCTCTGCAAAAAAGATCATCTCATTGCAATTCCAGAGGTTGCTGAGTTCCTCCTTCACTTCTGCCCTACATAACCTCCAACCATTTTTTTTTTTTTTCTATTTGAAAATTTGTGTTGTCCTTTCTCCTGAGATACGCCACCTAATCTTTCTTATCTTGGACACTTGGCCTTTGTCTTTTCATCACTGTTCTCTATAGAAATTCATTAATAGAAAACACTTGCATTATAAAGCCTCCTGGTTATATTAGGTTTACAGAAACCTCCTTCTATTAATCCATATCTACCTCATCTGTATTCCCATTTAACTGCCATTGCATTTTACAGTTTTGACTCTCAAACGCTCTGACTTGGGTATTACAACAACCTCTTACATAGTTTTTAAAATCATGATACAGCTGTTGTTTACATCAATAGGTTTCTTTACCTCTTCCCCCTAAAGTATGGACTCCAAACATAAATAAAACATTATGAAATTCCTCAAATGCATTGTTGTCTTGGTATCTCTGTTCTGGGTCTTTGAATAGATTCCTCCATCTCTCCTATCCACTTGGTCACTCAAAGTCAACTCTTAAGGACTCAGTTCAGATTTCCCTTCTCTGAATGTTTCTGCCTCATCTTTGTGACTTGTAGACTAGGTACAAACTGGGCCTCTGTTTTATCGCTGCCACAGCATAAATCATAAAGGGGAAATGGTTTCTTATATGACATCAAAAGCATAAATAATAAAAGATAAACATGTAAATTAGACTTCCTCAAGTCTTTCATTCTTCAAATGACAAACGTAAGAAAATGGAAATACAACCTACACAAGGGAACAAAACATTTTAAAATGATATAGTTGATACCCAAATTATATAAACAACTCTCACAGCTCAATAATAAGAGTACAAACATCTCTCAAGTTCTTCAGTTGAAGAACTAAGAATGGAACATGATTAAAAATGTTTTAGACAATTGTACAAAATTATGATTTATTGAAACAAAATTGTGGAAGAAAACAAAACAAAAAAGCAATAACAGACAAAAGCTTGTTCTATCCCTGTCACAACATAAATCACACTTGTCTGTTTCTGTGTACCCCCTAAAGGCTGCAATCTCACTGACATTGGGAACGGTCTTATTTGCAGTTGTTTTCTCTGCTTACTGTTCAGTTCAGATTTGAAAACAAGAGGGCATTAAAAGACCTTGAAAATGCCTTGATTTTTCTACATTTATAACATTTCACTGGCTACTATTTTTGTTTGAATTTTATCTCTATAATTTTATACACCCTGCAGCCCTATGTACATGTGTTGACCTATTATAATCCTACATACCTTTTCAGGTCAGACTCAGTTGTTCTTTCTGCCATGAACATTAGCAAATCACTAGATCAGATAACAATCAGCTGCACTAGATTTAATCTGATCTCTACCTTAATCATGTAACAAAAATCACAATTGTTTTATAGTGTGTTGTAGCTCTATTTTTTCTCCTAAATAGATGGATTGAAAATGGGAACTATGTCTTAAAATATTTGTATATACACTTCATCTATAGCAGTACCTTGCAGAGGGTGGGTGCTAAAGATGTACCGAAAGAATTATTGTGAAATAATTTCTCAAAGCTATGAACTTTCCTTTGTTTTCTCAATAGTACATTTTCCATGTAGATTTCTTAGTCTTTCTCATTATAACAATGATGTATGTGATTTATTTCTATATATTTTCCTTACCATTCGGATACTATGCTGCACAACAAATCCCTTTGAAGATATTTTAAGAGTAATAAAACTGAATGAATGATTCTAGTTTTATAGGTGGAATTATAATTAGAAATCACCCTCTTCTACTGATGTTTCAAAGACTCAAAGATCTTTTCTTCTACCTAAGAGCAAGAAGGGGTATTTACCCTTTTAAAGTTTTCTCTCATCACCTACCTGACCAAAGTCCAACCAACCAATGTTCAGCCTTGAACATTCCAGATGAAATCAGATATTATTTGTGAATTCTTCCTTGTTTTCTGTAAGTGAAAAATGTTCTCTGCCAGCACCAGATACAATACTATGTATGTATCGCTCTTATAACAGCCATGTTCTGTCTCATGTTTTTATGAATATTTATGCTCATGTCTTATACCCTTTCTAGAGTGTGAGTTTCCAGTGAGCAGAATTTATGTCTGATGTTGCTTCCCCCATTGCTCACAGAAAATTTCACTGCATGTATGTGTTGGATCTAATACCTATAGATCTGATGAGTGATGTATAACATACACATAAAGAATATGTATATGAATATGAAGTGTACATATAGTGCCCATGTGTTTTGAGTAAAATTAATTTCTATATGAAGCCAGTCTTCTTACCACTGTAAATAATACAATCAGACTGTTTAAGTAAGAGATTATATTGCTGCCACACATATAATCCATACCATTATGCTCCTTCCTAAAACACAGCAAGAACATCAGATACAATTTAACCATATGTTTCAGACATCACTTTCTTCCAAAGCATTCCCTGATTTCCCAAAGATATCCTACAGTTTTCACTGTAATTCCATAGCACTAATTATATTATTTTGTAGCGGCCCACTCATTTGACTGCTTAGTCTTCGATTATTTTGAGGGTAGGGGCTACATTCTCATTTGACTTTTGTGTACACAATACTTAGGGAGATAGCTTTGGTAGGCAGAATAATGACTGCCATCTTCCTCAAGAATGCCCATGTTCTAATCTCCAGAACCTGTGCCTATATTACCTAACACGGAAAATGTGACTTTGCGGATGTAATGAAGTTCAAAATATTGAAATGGAAAGACTATCCCAGGTTATCCAGGTAGAACCTAAATGTAATCACGTGTTTACGTGAAATGGTAACAACATCCGAAGGGGGAGATCCTATACTCTTGTGAAACACAAACAATATTGTAAACCAAATTGACCTCAATTTAAAAAATTAAAATGCATGTATATCAGAGGTAGGACAGTCAGAGTCAGAGAAGATAGGACAACAGAACAGGGTGGGACACGGCATTGGTAGCTTTGAAGATGTAAGAGAGACTCAAACCATGGAATATTGGTGGTCTCCAGAAGCTGAAAAAGGCAAATAAATAGATTTGCGCCTAGAACCTCAACAAGGAATATAGCTCTATCTACACATTGATATTAAAACAGTGAGATCATTCTGGGCTTCTAACTTCCAGAAGTATAAGACAATAAATGTGTTGTTTTAAACTACTAAGTACATAGTAACAAATATCATCAACAATTAACTATTGCCATGTGCTGATGATTCATAAATATATGTTCACTAAAGAACCCCAGGATATTAGCACTGAAAAATATTTCATAGGATTAATGGATTAAGGTAATAATTGAGAGTGAACATGAGGAAAAAGGGCAATTAAAGAAAAAAATCTCCCTTAATAATTATAGGTGGGGGCCTCCCTGGTGGTCTAGGCGTTAAGTCTCAGCTTTATAACCCCGACGGCCCACCACCAAACATGGCCTGTGTTCGATCCCCAGCCAAGGCACTAACCCACTGTAGTGTTTGCCACCTACACCCTAGGTGATGGGCCGCTGTAGGCCTATGCACGTGCCTGATGGTGGGCGCCTGAAGAAGGGCAGAGTGTTGTGTGGTGTAGCGTGGCTTAGCTTTGCTTTCATGTGCGCGAGGCAGAGATACAGAGAGCAGGAGGTAGAGGAGCACAGCAGCAACACGAGAGCACGAGGCAGAAGCGCAGGAAGCTGCAGCAGCAGAGAACAGAGTGCCCTGAGAAAGTGAAAGTGAAGATTTGCCTGGGGCTAGGAGGCCTCCCAGCCTCCTGCTCCCCACCCCCACCTGCCTTGTACACCGTTGCCTTGCTATGAAAGACTATTAAAAGCCTAAAAAGCCACAGAGAACTCCAGGACTCATCCTTTAGACCTGTCTGCCCCGACTATGGAGAACCTGTGTTCCCTGTGGTCATCCTGCCACAACACCTGCATACGGCACAGCAGACCTCTCCTGTCTTACCTGCTACTCCCCTCAGCAGTGTACTTCAGTAGATCCACCTGTTCTGTTCCCCACTCTGCCTGTGGTGAACTCCCTCACCCCCTGCACCTCTAACCGGCACCCCAATTCTTCTACACAAAAATAATTTAAATATTCAAAAAAATAATTAGAGGTGGGTTTGATAGAGAGGTATAGATAAAAAATAAAATTAAAAAGCATGCTTGGTATTAGTGTTCCTATGAAAGATTCTGATGGAGATGTCCAGGAGACAATGGAAAATATGACTCAGGAAGTCAGTAGATGTCAGAATATAAAAATAATTGGACTTCAGGGGAGAAATGCAGTGCCAAGTTTCATAAATACCAAGGGAAGCCAAAACTAATTCATGAGAAGGAGGCTGGGATGGGCACTGAAGATATTTGAGCAGGGAAATGATATATTCAAAGTGATATTTTAAGACTAATCTGGAGGCCTTATGTAAAAAAAAAAACTGGTAGAAGGGGAGACTTAAGACAGAATACATTTCATATTTTAAAGATCATTTTCAAAGTCACTATCTTATTTGATCTTGCAGCAATCTTATGAGGTAGTTAAGACAATGCAATATCAAAGTTAACATTTTTTATATCATAAACCTCAAGTAGCCTATTGATGATTATTATTCAATCTACTTTTAGTTTTACATATAATTTGTAATGTACTCATTTTTTCACTATGCTAATCAATGTATTGGGTTCTTGGTTAAATTCTAAGTCCCTGCTATTCAGAGACCATTTATCAATAGAAAATCATCAGGCATGAATAGAATTCATCCTTATAAAATATATTAATCCCAACATAAGCCATTATCCTGAAGAAAGGAAAGAATAATGTATTTTTAGTGGAGAGAATTAAAGAAAAAATCTGTAAAATGGACTAGATCCAGTGCTTATAACAAAATTAGCCATTGTAATGCCAGAGTCATGTTAATCCAACATGTCAACGAAGAAAAAGCATTTTGATGAACCATGGAAAACCTCTCTAGAAGATGTCTCACATGGCACTTGGAGATTTCAATATTGACTCTAATATCCATCTGGCAAGGCTTAAAAATCACAGCACTTAAAATCACATACTATAATGAAAGAGTCTCTGGGGCTATATTTAGGTGCTGTTTAATCACCAAGAATGATTTGGTCAGAACAAGAGATAGATAACTGAGAGAGTACCCAGGTGAATCAGGTTAGGAGTTCAAAATTTCACACCATTACAATTCCCAATTCAATTCTCTCTATTTGATTTATAGAAAGCTGCTCTGAAGCATCCGTATGAATAATTCAGCACTTAAGACATGAGAAACAATATAGACCTATCTTCATATGGATTAAGACTTGTTCTGAAACTGATTTCACTATGGCTCAAGTTCATCCAGGGCTCAATTTTGACTAATGGTTTAGCTCACCCCCATCATTAATCCCCCCCCTTTTTGACATGTTTATTGCTGGCAAAGCATTTTATCAAGCTGCAAAAATTAGCAAGTATCCAAAGGCTCTCACTCTTTCAGCAACCCAGAAATGGTCAACATGATCCAAGTCTTACTGCTCAGTATTTGAACCATAGAGAAGAAACATCATATGTGGGGGCTTGTTAGAGAAGAATCTAGAGGTCTCCCATAGACCAACTGTATCAGAATGTGCATTTTCACAAGATCCTCAGGTAATTCATTTGCACATTATAACCTGAGAATCTCTCATCTAAAATTTCAGAATTTGTTTTTAATTTTTTTCTTCAAAATCCCCTAGCAAACATGTCATCACAGAAGCTCAAGCACTGTTTCCTATTTCTTTTTCTTATGCTGATAAGTTTCTATGAGATCACAAATAGCCAATCATCTAAAGGGTTTTCAGGCATCTTACATGGGAAGATAGTATAAGGAGAGTTTATTCTTTCCATTAAACACACTTCTTACTGAACTATACATGCGCCACACTTCCTTTTTTCAACTTAATTCCTGTGAATCTCAGTAAGAGGAAGCCCAGCTGACAGAGAGAATTGTTGGGATGGGTGGAATGCCTTACAGTTTAATACCTATTTCTCTCTGGTTCCCCTTCATGGGTAATAATTCTAATTACTGGCTTATGATTTTAACCAATTTATGTTAAGTAGATACTCACTCATGGGAAATAGATAAACCTCCACAGTTTTGTAGAGTGACAATTTTGTTACCTGCATTTTCTTCACAAATGACTTGGTTGTGAAATTTCCTCATGAATCCAGTGTAAACAGAAATCTCTCTTGCTAGGATTTTTTTTCCCCCTAAATAGCCATCAATTGGTTCTGCGTGGAGTATAGAGGTTGGACTGGCCTAGAGATTCTTGTGCCCGTGGTGCTCTGTCTTTCTAAGTTATCTCATGGTCTTGAGCCTGTGGTTACCTTCAAGTGCACCTCAAAGTCCTGTCCAACATCAGGCTTCTCTGTGGCCATCATCAGGCTTCTCATCTTTTCCATGTTCTGCATGTCCACATCATCCTCTGAGTCCTCACCATCCACATTGCCTTTTTCTCCACCCTGCTTCTGGTCATAACAGGGCTCTGAGTCAGGCCTGCTGTTGTTCCTCCTTCTATTGTTGTCTCCCACACACACACTCCACAATGAACCACATTGTATCAGTCACCTGGTGCAAGACTGAGGGCAGCAAGGTGGACATGGAACTTAGGTAGCTGTGTGACCTTGGCCCAGTCACTTAAACCCTCTCACTCAGGTTCCTCATTATGCCAAGGGGAAGCAGCCTGTAGTGCTCTTGGGCTATGGAGTGTGTGGTAGTAGAATGGTAGCAAAGATGAGTTTTCAGCTTCCTGCAGTAATTTCCAGTCTCAACCAGTTTAGGCACAAATATGTAAGTGTGCGCATACACATAGACTCAGGAAGGCTAGCTTCCATTCCTGATTTTGCTACCATTTGCAATCCTTTGCCAGCCTTGGAAGGTCAAATAGCCTATCTAAAAATCTATTTCCTAGGAAGGGTAGCAAGGGGCAAATTTTCACTTGTATTCAGTGTCCAATATGCATCACATATCTTCACATGCATATGTTACACATTCCTGCAACAATTCTGTTAAGACTAAGGTTTAGTCTTTAATGAGAGAAAACTGAAGTTGGTCAAGTTTCAGAAGTTTCTGTAGGGTTAAGGTTAAGATTTGAGTTAGGGTTCATTCAGCTTAGATCTCAGAGTTAGCACCTCATCACTTGCAAGTACTTCAGAGTGAATTCAAACTCAGGACTATCTGACTCCAAAGCCCATGAGGTTTTATTTTTGGTTTTGATTTTTGTCTAGACCAGTGCATCCTAGTAATATAAGATGTTGCAAAGTTCAAAGGTTCTTTGTTTAAATTTCTTTGATAATTAATGTTTCTAATGTTAACTTTTTATAAATGCTAAGTATTATAGAATACCATGGCTATAATATGTTAGTTAATAGCGTATTTATTGTATTAAAAAAGCTTAAAATCTCAGTCTTTACCTCAAAGATACTAGCAGTTTGGTTGTGACAAAGCTTCAATAAAATAGATAATGAGTTAACTACTATATTATACATATTCAATTCAATTACTCAACAAGTAGTAAGAATGACTGGTGGATTTTGTAAACTGCAAGATGAATTTAAAAGGAGCTCCTTTCCTCAAGGAAAGTATAACATACCATGGTGAAATTGTTGGGTAGAGAGCTGGCTACAAAACAAGACAGAATAAAATGAGTGTTAAATAATGATATAAGCAGTATATTGAGGGAGAACAGAGAACAAATGTTGAACACTCACTCAGGGTCTCAAGAAACAGTTTAAAGATATATAACTTTCTTAAGAGTCTTGAAAGATAAAAGATGTGAGAATGCATTCTCACATTCTCAAAAGAAATAGAATTTTCCACTGTGCAAAATACCGTTAACAATAGTAAAACAAAGTAGGTTAGGAAAAGGCAGGAGATTCCCAAAGAAGGAATTTTGTACAAAGGAAGTGGGATTTGAGTTGGCCTTTAAATGATAGGTTAGAGATGACTAATTAGAGGAGGAAGAATTGAAAGAGAACTGGAATGATTTGTCATTTCAATCATGCCTCCTTGCCTGACCTGGTTTGCCTGAGTGCATTGTGCAAACAATTTTGGAAAGTCTCTGCCACCATGAGTATATATTGCCTTGGTTAAGTTTAAAAACACATGAAATGAAGCATGCTACAATGAAATGGAGTGTTTTTCTCTTTTGTCTTTAAAGCTCCTCCTTAGCAATTTATATCTTCTCTCCACAAGCATAGAACAAATACAATCCATGACATTTAAGTTCACCTCTTTCTTTTTTATTTGCTCACATTTTAGTGTGAATAATACAAACATAAGTAGAACACCTGAGAACTTACTTTTGAATCTTATAGGATATTATTACAGCATCATTAGTTCCTTATAAACACAGATGCACTTCAAGCAAAAATAATAGTGAAACAGATCAGAGAACTGGGTAGAAATGTAATAAACACAACTAGAACAGTTCCACAGTGACTACTTAAAGATCATATTAGAATACTGAATGATCAAAAAAAATTAATGGATATTAATTAAATCTATATGAACTACTATTGGTAGAACATAGTACATTTTCACATTTTATCAATAATTAATCCGGTAAATAAGCTTTTATTGTATTAATGACAAACAGTATTAATTACATTAACCTTTAAATAATGCTAATTATCTTCAGAAAAATCAGAATTTTATTAAGCTCAACACTGAATTGTAGCTTCTAAAAAACTATAATGAGATAGTCACTAAGGTCATTTCCCAGCTTTGACCAGAGGTAAGATCAGTGTTCAATGAAACAGCTGATCCTTGTACCTTATCCAGAATAACAGCTGAAAAGGCACACCATCATCAAGTTTTAAAACTATCCAGTAGTATCATGTTCTAAACCTTGGTAAGTAAGCCTAAATCTCCTGCTGAAAGTGATGATTGGCCCCACTAATCCACTAATTCATATGTAGGTAGCGCAATAACCACTTAGTCCTCTTCTTCAAATCTGCCTGAGCGACCCAATGGTCCAGCAACTGGTCTGGCTCTCATCTATATCCACACTAGATGAGACATAGGGTCGTAGCTCTCCTTACTGTACTTCAAAGACTTACTATAAACATTGTTTATATATTTCCCCATCAGATATATATCCCCATTGGCTATTCTACTATATCTGTGCCAAAGCTCCAGACAATACTCTCTCTGCAAGGAAGAGTTCTCAGGAATACTCTATAATGAGTGGTTCTAACAGAGTCTGAGTTCTTGTTTTCAACTGAGATATATTTCCTTTTTGAGATCAAGACTGAAACCATTTAAAATTACTTTGGAACTCTGGAAAACAAAGAAGTATCATTAGGACTCTCCCTCCTGATGTTTTTGTTAAATAAACAACAGTAAAATAAAAGCATAAACACCAGAATAATGAGTAATTTCCCTATTACAATCATAAATTTTGAAGGCATCTCCTTGCCAACCTCAGCCAACCTTGCTCTCTGACCTCTTAAATGAGAACCAATAAATTAGTAAATTCATTTTCTAAGGCATGTACAGCCTATCCATGAAGCTGAGGAGTAAAAAATGATTTTAAGATATGATAAGGCAGTAAAAGCATCTAGTGATTTGTTTAATCTGTAAAATGGAACACAGGGGACCATGGAGATGGATCACGGGTGAATTGGTGGTGGGCTACCCAAGGGGAATACAAAATGTAAAAGACATAAATAACAATAAAAATATATATTTATTTAAAAAAAATCTGTGAAATGGTCAATGTCATATAAATCTTCATGAATAAATTATCTTGTATTATTTCTTAAGGAAGTCTAAATTGATAAGCTAGCTAATTCTATTCTGATTCCTAACACTGAGATTCTTTATCTTGATTTTGCACCCTCATATGAGTATCATCATTTTCCTGGGGTGATTGTACTCTTTTTTGAGATGGAATATCCTCCCCAATCATGTAGATAAACTGTTCCAGCATATTTATCAATGACCTTTTCTGATTCCATGATGCACTTGGAAATCTGGTCACCCATGTTTTCTATTGCTTTTTTTCCCCTGATAATCAGTGTTTAATTTTTGTAAAAGCAATGGATGCACAGAACTTAAAGACTCAAAATAGTACTAAGTCATATAATGAAAAGTATCAGTTATCCATTATTACTAGATTTTTCTCATCAGATACAATCAATTTCATCTCATATGATTATTTTATGTTATATTTACATTCATATTCATATGTATACTTGTATGGTCTCTTTCACCCTTCAATTTGCATTTTAAAATATTTCATATCACAAAAGCATTAAACAATGGTCATTTCACAGACATTCACCAATTGTGAACATTTTGTTATATACTTTATCCCCCTCTCTCTTTTGACTGAACTACTTGGAGATAATTCACACATATTATGGCATTTTACACTCAAATATTTAAACAAATATCCTCTAAAATATAGTGCTTCTCTTCGCAATATCTACTGACTTTTGATGACACTAAAGGAACTAGCAAGCTATACTAACAAATCCCCAAAGTTAAAATCACAGACTGATGTCCTGGTGACTTAGAAGGCCATAACATATACCTGTTCATTGTGCTTAAACTCTCCAGCTACCCCCTCTCCATTCTCACCTGTCTCCCTTCCCATGTCCCCTGTGAAAGCCGCAGATCTATGGACAACTTCAAAGGTTGGTTTTAAAGTCTATCTTTGTCTCACACTTTGGTTTTTCTATATTCCACCTATAAGTGACATCATGTGTTATTTATCATTCTCCTGGCTTATTGCAGTTAGCATAATCCCTTCTGGTTCCATCCACAGTGCTGCAAATGTAAGGAGTTTATATTTTATGATTGCTGAGTAGTACTCCATTTTGTATATACAGCACATTTTTTTTCTTCTGGAATGTTTTGTGACCATTTATCTTTTCTGGGAGGAATTTCCTTTTTGGCCAATAGAGAACCAAATCATTTACACTTAGGATGCTTTTCAAAGTCTGTTCAAAATTTCTAGAACAGGGAAAGTTTTTATTTGTCTTTCTCATGAGAACCCCTGTTTGCTTACAATTTATTTTTGAGCAGTAGTTAGCTCTCCCTCAGCGTAGTTCTTCTACTCCAATGTTTGTGGGGGAAGGTTCACTTGGCTCTTAAGTTTCCCCATACATCTTTCCTTTTTTTGGCCCTCTCTTCATGGGCACAGTCAGTAAGAGGAACTAGTGCACCCAAAGCATTTCTTGATCAGAAAAAATGATTTTCTAATTATTTTTAATCTATAAGAGGAATGCCTTTTTGTATTTTGTGCTGTTTATTTTTCTAAGAGACACCCAAATTCATCTCTCCTTTCCAGAGAGTACTCCAGCTGTACAATTTAAAAAAAAAATCTAATAAATCCAACAACAGATATTGAAGACAGGATAAAAAACAAATGCTTTATAGAACAAATACCACCACAATTTATGTAACACCTAGATTTCATTTATGTTCAGCTTAAAAGTCATTTAAACAGAGAACAAAGGTAGAATCTATATAAAGGGAAATGGCAAATAATGTTACACTGTTGAGTTCTATATACTAAGAATAGAAATGGACAAAAAAAAATTTACTTGGTCTTCACATGAAATACTTTCCTATTAATTTCATTGAATTCCTTTAAAATTCTAGTATGAATGTCCAAAAATATTTTTTCTCAAAGTATGCTACACAGTTTCAAATATTCCAATGTGCTTCTTAATAATGTTTCAAAATTCTTTGTATTAAGGTAACAATGTTTTACAACATTATATATAATTCAGAAATATAGGATCCCACCTCTTCAGGATGATATTACTACACCACGCCTACCATCAAGGCACCCATAATCTTCTCTAGAGTAGTCTGTAATTAGGTATTATGTCCATTTTTTAAATTGAGTTTGATTGGGTTTTCTTTTTGTTGAGTTTTTTGAGTTATTTGTAGATCTTGGCTAGATCTGTAGATCTTAGATATCAGACACTTGTCAGGTGCAGGGTGTGCAAATATTTTCTCCCATTCACAAGGGTGTCTTTTTGCTTTAATGGTAGTTTCTTTTGTTGTATAGTAGTTTTTTAGTTTGAATGTTGTCTTGTTTATTTTTGTTTTTGTTTCACTTCCCCAAATACATCACTGCAGCCAATATTGTAGAGTTTTCTGCCTGTGTTTTCTTCTATGTATTTTATGGTTTGGCTCTTACATGTAAGTATTCAATCAATTTTTAGTTACTTTTTGTAGATGGTGGTATAAAATGCAGGCTCTTGAGCTCTGTTCTAGATGCAATCCTGATTATTTCCACCCATATTAATGTTTAAAAACTAGTAGGAAGAAGAAAAGTTGGTAATTGAGAGAAAGGAATTATATAATTGAAAACATAAACAATATATTTATATATGTGACAATAAATGTCCATATATTTGGAGCTAAATGCGGAACTATTATTTGCTAATGAAAAGCCATGGTGTCCAGATAGGCACCACTGATTCTGATTTGATTATTGCCAAAGTTAGCGATGGAAACATGGAGTCATTAGATTACTCTATTTTTGATATATTTAAAATTTCTCATAGTACGAAATATTCACACTGGTCCCAAAATAAGAGAAATTGGCTATAGGATGACCCTCTTTTCAGTTCACATGAAGTAAGAAAAAGTAAGTCCGCATGCCCTGAAATCACTTAGTGTACATCCGGTATTTAATTCAATTCTGACTGAGCTTGATGTGCTTAACTACATTCAAGTTTGTATTTGAAAGTTGAAAACAGCATTCTAAGTTACATAGGTATTTAAAATTATGCTTTTTTTTCCTTCTTGACACTTCTCATACTGTTTCTACTAGCACTTATTAATTATAACTACTCTGATGTGACATCACCTTTCATTTTTTGATCTTTTTCTTTCCCACACGACCCTGTCTCTCTTGAAAAATAAAACTCTTACTTTGGAAAAGCAACTTTAATATCTGGGATCAGTGGAAAGGGTCATGTCTCATTTATTAATGTGTTGGAGTCTTTGTCCCTTTAGTCTTTTTTGATCTGAAGAAAAATAACTTCATTTTTTTTCTACTAGTCCCAAATACTCTGAGGCATTGAACTCTTAGCCTTTCTATGCCTGGCAGTTGCTTTTTAAAGGGCTAAACTCTTCTTAGATTGGTTTGTACAAGTAAAACAATTTGAAGTACATCCATAAGGTTTATGAGATCAATAGACCAGTCTACACAGGAGATGGCAGAATGGTACTAAGAGCTATCCAAGTCACAACTTTCTTTCAAACAGTTCAACCGTCTTTATAAGACATTAGCAACACTGAGCTGATCAATACCTCCCAGCTTCTGTCAATAACACTGTTATGCAGGCAAACAGCAATTGAGTAGCTTAATCAAAGTCAAGGCTGGAACAGTCTACAGCTACAAATATAAAAAAAAAAATAGCTCAAGACTTTTTTTAAAAGTGTTATTATGAAACTGTGTATTAACATTTTAGTCCAGTGACATTTTTAAAGGATCAGGGACATTAGAAAGCGAGGAAAAGTAAGAAAAGAGATTAAATGGAAGAAAATACTGTTTAAAAATCAATTAACTTCTTGTTAATGATGCTAGGTTATTTCAGGGAAAATGCTTTGTCTATCATCTGTCATTGAATCATGTTGACTTTGCATAATCAGCACAAAGTAGAGATAACTGGACTTCCATATATGCTAAATTGTTTCTATCCAAAAAAAATGTATTATGTTTATAAATAAGCAAACCTAAGTTATTTTGCTTAAGAATGCAATCTTTGGTGTTAAATTGCAAAGCAAATTGAAGAAGTGATTACCATACAAACTGGATTAACAGTTACTTCTAAGGGGAAACAAAGAGTTGTAATTGGGAAGGGACATTCAGAGGGCTGTAACAGTGCTGCATTATTGTCTTTCTTGAACTGGGAGGTTGCTACATATATCTTCGTATTTACAATAATTCATTAAGCCATATATTGTTGGCCTTTAACTTATATATTTTATAATTAAAAAAATGTTTACATAAAAGAACTACTCAAGAGATTGTGATTTATACATCTGGTTGACTAACCAGGTTTCTTACTAACCTCAAACAAGAATTAAACAGAATTTCCAATATAACTTTCCACTGTCAAAATATTATATATACACATATACACATATATGAAGCATTTATATTTATGTATGAATATACATACACATGTATTATTGTACATTATTTCATTTCTTCAGAAAAGATATAGCTGAAGCAACATTTCTGACATCTATCTAAACTTAAAGGAGCCCACATTCAACAAATATTTTGGTTTCAGTAATATTAGACTCAAATCATTTCTCAGATTTATAGTCTTTTATAATATGACTTCACATTTCCTAACTGGATCTTCCTGTCTGTCTTTTATAGGTCTCCCAATTTAATTACCAAAGACACTTGACTCCCTAAACTTGAGTTGATACCACTTCCAGAAATCACCCTAGACACTTCCCAGTCCAATCTAATGTGAGCCCAAACTAAAGTGTAGATAGCACAAGTGACATATATGTGACCACTACAAAACTAAGAGATAAATATTTGTGGCCAAAAGTAGTACTCATATCATATCACTTTGTGTGCTGGTGCCCTTTAAATTTACCAGCACTTGGGGCCAGCCATTTTCTGTGCCACCGCATGAATGGTATAAGCATTCAATAAAACACACACAACTCCTGAACTACTGGATATTAAAAAAAAACTGTACTATCTCTCATAAAACACCTTACACTTTCACCAAAACAATGTGTAAAGCTTCTAGACTGAGTACGATCAAAGAAATAGCTCTTAATAGTTCCAAATAAATCCACCATTGCATGAAAAACCGGAAACTAGATGAACACTTATTAATACGTGAGCTGCCACCTGATACTGGTGACAAAAACACATACTAATACGTGAGCAGACCACAAATTGATATTACAACTTAAAATAAATCCTACTTAACATTTATATAACTCATTTAATCCTAGACATTAGCTTTTGCTAGCAATTAATATCCATAAACTTAGTTCAATAAAACTATGTTACTAAAATGAAATAGATGAAGATGTGTAATATCGACACAGGGCTAGACTAAACTCAGTGATATAAGTTAGCACTTAATTACCACTCACGATGCTTAAACATCGCTTAAGCTCTTTATCAGTCACTGTTTCAAAGTTGTCTTCCAACTTCTATAGATGCCGTAGTCTAAAGTTCCCACATCTTCCTCCTCTCATTTAGTCAGTTTCTCTCAATTTTCCACAATTCTATGCCCCGGATATTTTTATTCTCTAACTCCCAAAGCTGTTTGGTGTTCTTTCATTCAAAGTTACTTCTGAATTAAAAATTAACACCCTTTTGGAGCCTAGATTCAATTCACCCAATGGATAGTGAAAACGTGGGGATGTAAGATAGGAAATGTGCCTGTGCAGAGGAGGAGATAGTCACTGACACAGTCTCAATGTAATGGTGCTGCCTGCTCTTTTCTTATGTATGTGGGAGCTCTGAGAACCCAAACCTTAACACAACACAGCTTAGAAGTATTGGAAACAGACATGCAAGAAGTAACCACAGGCATCTCAAACTAATTTAAATATTTAAAAAATCCTTTGAGAAAAATCCTGTTTCCCCAAGATCAGACCACAGTGAATTATTGTAAATCGTTTGCTTGGAAGACAAAATATTTGTTTGAATAGTTAGTGGGGAAACAAATTAGAAAAAGGACTTTTGGTGGTTTATGGTTGGGAACTAATGCTCCAGGGAAAAGGAGTTTGGGCTGTTTATACTCCAAACAGGATCTAACATATAAGTCTATAAATATTAAAGAACTACCTTTCAGAAGTGACATTGTAGTGAGTAGCTGATACTTTGAGAGCAATTAACAAGGAGTCTAAAAAGAAATCATTGATCCTCTGTCATTGCAGAATGCCACTGTAAATAGAGTCCATATAGAATTAACTGAAACATTATAATACTACTCTGTTACAAGCCTCACAATACTTGGAATAAACTAATGTACCAATTATTTCAGTTCAGGTAATAAAGTTTCTTTTAGGATGGACGTATTTCTTTATGGTTTTTAAGGATTGGTTGCTTTGTCTGTGGAAGGAGGCAACTTCTTTTTGTTCTCAAGGCTGAATGAGATGTTTCATAATACACATACTGACTGGATATGCTTCTCACAGTTTATTTGAAAAATGTGCCGTAGAACTGGTCTCCCAAAAAGGTTCATATGAACTTTTTTCTAAGATATTCAAAGTAGGCCTTTTCCAAATGTGTCACCTTATTATGTGGAACTCATGTCAGTCAAGGCCCTGTGGGTCTCAGGAGAATTATTACTAATATTTAAAGTATGGCAACTACCTAGATTTAGGGATATCTCCAGAAACAACTTCTTCATCAAAAACCTATCTTAAGACAGGAAGATATTTAGAAGTAAAGCTTTATCATATGAAGACACCCCCTCCTCATCATGTGAAACCCCCTTCCCTACCCTTGACATCTTAGATCCCTTAGCACAAAATATAAATTTCCAGTTTGTCTCATTTGCTTAGAACTTATAGTCATGTAATTTCTCTTTACATATGTTATTAAATTTGGTCTTTATCATATACTGATAGAATGTGTGTTCATTGAGCCTCAGAAGAACCCAGAAGGGTCATGGAATTTTCTTCTATGCCTCAACAGTGCTCCTGGATAAACTGAGTTCAATTGGCAACTCTGTATACCTTTGATCTGAGTTACACTGAGGAAGTTGTGTAACTTCTCTGAACTATTATTTAATGAGAATAATAATATAGAGTTGAAGTAAAAAATAATGCACATAAAAACATTTTATAACTGTTAGGACAAAATTTTTATAAAGGGTCAAAAGATTGCAATTATGCTGGTGTATATAGAACCACTGTTTCCCACATGCATTTCTATTATATTATCTGACAAACTACTATTCTGGCCAAGCTCAAGAGAAAATTATCAGCATGACTTGCCATCAAACCAGAATGTATCAATTACATGAAAGTCGAATGAATTTAAATTTCTTGGATACAGCAGAGAATCTCTAGTTGTGATTACTAAGAATAAATGTTTGATAAATTGCACATGCAAAACAAATAAAAGGCAAAAAACACAGGTATGGACAAGAGCCTTTTCTGGTTATATATAAACCCTTTAATATAAATGAATTTATGATGATTTTAGCATATAAGTATATGAAATATGTGCAAATAACATTAAAGCAAATTATCTTTAAGATCGGTTTGAATTGAAGAAAACATAATACATATTGATATTTTAAACTGCTTTGATTGCTGTAGACTGGATGATATAGAGCAATCAATTGATACACAATATGATTATTTCAGGCTTCATTCTTTTGTTTTTTTCCTCTAACTTATATTCTGTCATTAAACTAAAATCTAAAAGTTTATTTTTTCACTGAGAGAAACAAAAACATAACATTTATAGAATTGAAAGATCACCAACCTACTTTATTAGAATAAAGATTTTTGTTGAAATATACTGCTTCTCTAGAGCACTAAAATTCATATTACCCTTTGAACAGAAAAATAAAACCCATTTTAAATAAGTTGAAAAGTGACAATTCCTTTATTAACTGCTACAGGAATATGATAGGAAATTGGTTTTATAAGTAAGTGTTATTCATGACTGCAAATACAGGATAACTTGCTGTGACTCCTATGATATGTATAATAATAGAAGTAGCTACAATGTTGCAAAGAGGATTTGCTAAATATCCCACAGGCATACAAATTGAAAAACTTTATGATCAAGACCACATATATATACAAAGCATTCATTTTTTAGGTCTATTAAAAATGTGTAGAAATTAAACAAGATATCCTCGAACAACCATTATTGATACAAATAAAAATGAAATACAACACACCAAGACCTTGTGATTCAGTAAAATTGGTACTAAAGGAAGTTTATAGCAATAAAAATTAACATTAAAAATAAGAAAGATTTCAAATAAATAACTTTACACCTCAACAAACCATAAGAAGAAAAAACTAAGCCACATATTTGCAGATAGAGAGAAATCATAAAAATTAGAGCAGACCTAAAGTAGAAAGTAGGAAAAAAGCAATGGAAAAAATCATTAAAACTAAGACTTTGTGTTTAAAAAATATAACAAACCTTTAAGAGGGTTTATTTAGAAAAAAAATCCAAATAAATAAATTCAGATATGTAAGAGAAGACTTTACAGCTGCAGCACAAAAATAAAAAGGATAAGAGATAATCATGATCAATTATACAACAACAAAGTAGACAACCTAGAAGAAATTTAAGTACCTAAAAATACACAATCTACCAATACTATATCAAGAAGAAGTAGTAAATCTGTAACTAGTATGGAAATTGAATCAGTAATTCAAAATATTCCATCAAAGTAAATTCCAAGCCCTGATGGTTTTATTGGAGTACTCTATCCTATATTTAAAGAAGAATTAATATGAATCCTTCACAAACTTTTGCAATAATTGAAGAGGAGGGAACAATTCAAAACTCATATTTTATAAGGCCAAAGTTACCCTAATACTAAAGGCAAATAAGAACATTATAGGAAAAGAAACTACTGGCCACTATCTCAGATAAACATAGATGAAAAATCCTCAAAACAACACTAGCAAATTGAATTGTGACAGTACATTAAAAGAATTATAAATGATAACCAAGTTTTCAGTTTATCCCTGAGATGAAAGGATGGTTAAACAAATGTGAATCAATTAATGTGAATAAAGGGAAAAAAATTCATGATCATTTCAGTAGATGCAGCAGTGTTTAACAAGATTCAACATCCCTTCATGATAAATACTGTCAACAATCTAGGAATAGAAGGAAAGTATCTCAACATAATAGAGATTAATACTAAAAGTCCAATACTAACAACCTACTCAGTAATAAAAAGTTGAAAGCTTTTCTCTAAGATCAGGTGTAAGAAAAAGATACGCCTCAAATAGTACTAGAAATTCTCGTTTGATACACATAGTACTATAAATTTTATTTTATTTTTTTTTGTTATTTTTATTTATGTCTTTCACATTACTGTATATTCCCTGTAGGTTTCCCACCACCAATTCACCCATGTACCATCACCACAGTCCCCTGTGCTCCCCTCTCCCCCATTCTGAGCCCCAATCCTCCCCCCTCGCTTGCTGATTGTCTCTCTTGTATTTGATTCCCCTATATTCCTGTTATAAGTGAGACAATTAGAAACCTTTCTTTTTCCTTTTGGCTTATTTCACTGAGCATGATCTCTTCTAGTTCCATCCATGTTGCTGTGAATTGCATGTGTTTATCTTTTTTTGAATGCTGAATAGTATTCCATTGTGTATATGTACCACATCTTCTTGATCCAGTCATCTATTTTTGGGCATCTGGGTTGTTTCCATACCTTAGCTATTGTAAATAGTGCTGCAATAAACATACGAGTGCATGTATTCTTTTGAATTACTGTTTTTGTGTCCTTTGGGTATATTCCCAAAAGTGCTATCACTGGGTCTTATGGTAGCTCCACGTTTATTAGTTTGAGGAAACGCCATACGGCTTTCCATAGTGGTTGGACCAGTTTGCATTCCTACCAGCAGTGTAGAAGAGTTCCTTTTTCCTCCATATCCTCACCAGCATTTGTTGTTGCCTGTTTTTTTAATGTGTGCAATTCTCACTGGCGTGAGGTAGGTATCTCATTGTGGTTTTGATTTGCATTTCCCTGATTATAAGTGATGTTGAACATTTTTTCATATGGTTGTTGGCCATTTGCTTTTCTTCTTCGGAGAAATGTCTTTTTAGCTCTTCTGCCCATTTTTTGACTGGATTGTTGATTTTGTTTTTGTTGAGTTGTGTGAGCTCCTTGTAGATTTTAATTATCAGTCCTTTATCAGTTGTATTGTGTGCAAAGATTTTTCTCCCAATTAATAGGGTGTCTGTTTGTTTTGATTATTCTGTCTTCGCTGTACAGAAGCTTTTTAGTTTGATGTAGTCCCATATCTGTTTATCTTTTCCTTGACTTCCTTTGCTTTTTGGGATGTGTCTTTAAAGATTTTGCTGAGATGTATGTTGTGTAGTGTTTTGCCTATATTTTCTTCTATTAATTTTATGGTTTAGGTCTTACATCCAGGTCTTTTATCCATTTTGAGTTGCTTTTTGTGCATGGTGTGAGGTAGTAGTCTAATTTCATTTTATTTTTCTTGTAACAGTCCAGTTTTCCCAGAACCATTTATTGAACAAGCTAACCTTGTTCCATTGTATATTCTTTGCTCCTCTGTCAAAGATTAGTTGTCCATAGGTATGTGGATTTATTTCTGGGTTTTCTATTTGATTCCATTGGTCTGTGCTTCTTTTTTGGTTCCAGTACCATGCTGTTTTAATTATTATGGCTTTGTAGTATAGTTTGAAATCTGGGAGTGTAATCCCTCCATTTTCTTTCTTTTTAGTCAGGAGGGCTTTGGCTATCCAAAGTTTTTTTTTTGTTCCATATAAATTTCATCAATATTTGTTCTATTTCTTTGAAGAATGCCATTAAGATTTTTATCAGAATAGCATTGAATCTGTAGATTGCTTTTGGTAGTATATCCATTTTGATAATGTTAATTCTTCCAATCCATGAACATGGGATGTCTTTCCATTTTTTGTGTGTTTCCTCCTCTATTTCTCTTAATAGCATTTTATAGTTTTCTTTGTATAAGTCCTTTACCTCTTTTGTTAGGTTTATTCCCAGTTATTTGATTATTTTTTTGTTTCAATTTTGAAGGGGGTGATTCTCTTGATTTCTTCTTCTGACTGTTTGTATATAGGAAGGCTACTGATTTTTGTGTGTTGATTTTGTATCCTGCTTCTTTACTGAACTGATTATAATTTTGAGTAGTTTTTCTATGGAGTTTTTAGAATTCTCTATGTATATTATCATATTGTCTGCGAAAAGTGATAATTTAATTTCTTCTTCCCCTATTTGGATTCCTTGTATGTCTTTCTCTTGTCTTATTGCTCTGGCTAGATCTTCCAGTATTATATTGAAGAGCAATGGTGAAAGTGGACATCCTTGACTTGTTCCTGATCATAGGGGAAAGCCTTTCAGCTTCTCACCATTGATTGTAATATTGGCGGTGGGTTTCTGTATATGGCTTTTATTATATTGAGGTATGTTCCTTATATCCCAAGGATTTCGAGGACCTTTATCGTGAACAGATGTTGCACTTTGTCGAATGCTTTCTCAGCATCTATTGATATGATCATATATTTTTTATTTTTCTTTTTGTTGATGTGTTGGATTACATTGATTGATTTTCAGATGTTGAACCATCCTTGTGTCCCTGGAATAAATCCCACTTGGTTGTGATGTATTATTTTTTGGATGCATTGTTGGATCCTGTTGGCTAATGTTTTGTTGAATATATTTGCATCAGTGTTCATTAGAGAGATTGGTCTGTAGTTTTCTTTTCTTGTGTTGTCTTTGTTTGGTTTTGGTATAAGTGTAATATTGTAATATTGAGATCTCCTACTATATATGTATTTTCTCTGATGTCTGGTTTCAGGGATGATAATAATTGTCTTATATAGTTTGGTGCTCCTTCATTTGGGGAGTATATGTTGATGAGGGTTATATCATCCTGCTGAATTGTCCCCTTTATCATCATGTAGTTTCTGTCTTTGTTTCTTTTTATCTTTTTTAGCTTGAAGTCTATTTAAATAAGTCTGATATAAGTATAGTCCGATATAAGTATAGACTGATATAAGTATAGATGCCCCTGCCTTCTTTTTCGGTCCATTTGCTTGTACGATTGTTTTCCAGCCTTTTTCTTTCAATCTGTGTTTATCTTTTCAGTTAAATGTGTTTCCTGTAGACAGCAGAAGGTTGGGTTCTGTTTTTGATCCATCTTGCTACTCTGTGCCTTTTTATTGATGAGTTTAGTCCATTTACATTTAGAGTTAATATTGATACCTTGGCATCTATATTTGCCATTCTATTTATCTTTTTGTGTTTTTATTTCTTGTTTTATTCTTATCTTTTTCATTCCTCTGTCAGTTTTGGCTTTAGGACTTCTTGTACTATTTTTTGGAGTGGGAGTTTAGTCATGACTAATTTCTGAAGCCTCTGTTTTTCTAGGAAGGTCCTTATGCTTTCTTCATAGAGGAAGGAGATCTTTGCAGGGTTAAGTATTCTTGGTTGGCATTTATTGTCTTGGAGTTTGCTGAATATGTCCCTCCATTCTCTTCTTGCCCGTATCATTTCTTCAGAGAAGACTGATGTCAGCCTGATTGGTTTTCCTTTACACGGTATTTGCTTCCTCCCCATCAGCTTGAATATTTTTTTCCTTATCCTGTACTCGTGTGACTTTTACTATCATGTGCCTGGGTGTAGTTCTTCTAACATCATGGTAATTTGGAGTTCTTTTTTTTTTTTTTTTTGTATGTCTATTTTCATACTTGGAAAGTTTTCTTCTATCACCTCCTTAAATATTTTCTCTGCTCCTTGGACATTCTTCTCTCCTTCTGGGAGTCCTATAATTCTTATATTTCCTTTCTTCATGGTGTCAGATATTTCTCGAATTGTTTTTTCATTTTTTCCCTTCGTGTTTCTATTTCCTTTTCCTTTTTGATTATTATCTGAATCTTTGAGATTGCTAACATGGTATTTCATATGATCGATTCTGCTTTCATTGCTTTTCCCAGTGTTCTTTAGTTCTTCTATTAGATTCTTATTCTCCTTCTTTAGGGTCTCAATGTCATTCTTCAGATCATTAATTATTTTTTTTCATTTCATTTTTTCCCTTAAGTATCATGATTTTAAATTCTCTATCTGAGAGGCAGAGTTCTTCGATGTCATTATTGTTGAGTTCTGATGCTTGATTTTCTTTTTGCAGTGTGTCCTTCCCCCAAGGGCTTGCTTGATTATTTGTATTTCTCTTTCTCCCTGTTTGTCTTCTGATTTGTTGTAATTGTTGGGAAATTATGGCACTGGTACTGGCAGGCATCTCTTTGGGGTACTCCTTCCTGGATGTCGAGGCCTGATGGCCTGATCAGTTCCCATCCTGTTAGGCCAAACCACCACTGGGTAGTGATCCTGTGGGTATGCTGTCTGTAGAGATCCTCTTCATCTGTTTTAACTCCAAAGGTCCAGAAGGTGGTTGTGTGGCCCACAGCTCTAGCAGTGCTGTAGAGGCCATGCTTTACCAGGGATCGTGATGGTTGGTGGTCTCAGTGCCAGCTCTACTCAGTTCAGAGAACCCTAGCACTGAAGGCTGTGGCCAGTCTGCGCTCACTCCCTGCAAGCTATCCTATCCAATTGGGGCTCACATTTTCAGTTTCAGTGGGCAACAATAGTATTTTCCCCTATTGCACCCGCGAGTGCTCTGCTCAGAGCCAGTATTGGCAGTGGTGATGGAGGTGGTGGTGTAGGCATGACGCCTACTCCAGTGTGTGCTAGGATCAGGCCTGAAAACCCGAGGCCAGAGGCCAGCGATTTAACTTGCTCTGTGAAGGCTATCTTCTTGGCATGGCATTCACGTTCTCTCAGTTGGATTGGGCGATGTACGTTGGACCTTTCCCCTAGGATGCTCGGGAGTCTGTTTCCCGAGGCAGGACTGGGGGCCCAGTCTCAGGTGGTGGCAGCAGAGTTGGGGCGGTCAATCAATCTGGGTTCCCCTCAGACCCTTGAAACCCCAGCGCAGTCGCCTGGGGGTGTAACTTGTTCTCTGCGGCTAATCTCCTATCCAGGAGCTTACCCACTACAAATGGAGTGCTGATGGTTCCTTGTGTCCGAGAGTTTGCTTCCCCAGCTGACCTAGGGACTGAGCCAGCGATGGCAGCAGCGTGTGAAGGCGGTTGATAAATCCGGGCTCCCCTTGGTCCCTGGGGACCCTTGGAGCACACTCCCGGGGGTGTAACTTTCTCCCAGTGGCTTAACTGCCGCCTAGGAACTCACCTAATATGAGATGGAGCGCGTGAGTGGGGATGGTTCCTTCCCCTAGAGCACCCAAGAGTTTGCTTCCCCGTGCAAGCTTGGGGGCTCAGCCGGCAATGGCGGCAGTGTGTGGAGAAACAGTTGATCAATCCGGGCTCCCCTCAGTCTCTGGGGACCCCTGGAGCACATGCTCAGGGGTGTAACTTTCTCCCAGTGGCTTAACTGCCGTCTGGGAACTCACCTGGTATCGTACTATAAATTTTAACCAGAACATTTATACAAAGAAAGAAATTAAAGACACCTAAACCAGGGGTCACCCTGGTGGCGCAAGAGTTAAGTCTCATACTATCAAATTGTCACCAGCCACTATGGCTGAGTTCGATACCAGCCAGGGAGCTAACCCACCTGATGCGCCAGACTTCTCGCCAGCTACTCCCCTTAACAGTGTATTTCAGTAGATCTGCCTGTTTTGCTCTCCACTCTATCTCTGGTGAATCCTCTTATCCCCTGCACTTCTGGCCTACACCCCAGTTCTTGTATGCATAAATAAATAAAATTTTTAAAAGACACCTAAATCAGAAAGGAAGATTTAAAATTTTCTTTTTTTTTTTTTTACAAATAACAGATATTATATATAGAAAATCTGAAACATTCCATTAAAAAAGTAAAAAACGCATTCAGCAAAGTTGTAGGATATGAAATTGACAGAAAAGAACAAATTGTGTTTTTAACATAGTAACAAGAAATTATCTGAATAGGAAATTAGGAAACCATCCCACTTATATAAAATATTTGGCAATAAACTTAAGGAGGTGAAAGAAATATATGAAGAAAAAAAATACATAGCTGAAGTAAAAGACCTTACATGTTCATGGAATGACTGATTTGATAGTATTGAAAAGGTCATAATACCCAAAGAACCTATAAATTCAATGTACTCCCCATCAAAATAAAAACAGCAATTTTTACAGAAATAAAAAAAAAAACAATTCTGATGTTCAAAAGATTAAATTATCCAAAGCAAGCTGGAGGCATTGCATTTCCTGATTTCAAAACAGATTAGAAAGTTATAATTACGATAGGAAAGTACTGGAATAGGGCAGACATAGAGATCAATGGAACAGAACTGTTACACATGTTTAGTGAACCCACATTCAACAAGAGTGACAGAAATACACTTTTGAGGGAGAGGAATACTCTCTTCAGTTAATGATGGTGGAAAAACTTGATTACTTACATGTAAAAAAATGAAACTGGATCTTTATCTTAACAATATCACAATTCAAAGTAGATTAAAGAGTTAAAAGCAAAATCTGAATTTGTAAAACTCCTAGAATACCCTATACAATTAAATCATTATGAAAATGATCTTGCTAATTATTTCATGGATATGACACAAAAACACAGGTAACAAAACAAGAGGGACTGCATCAAACTAGGCAGCTTGCACAACAAAAGAAACAATCAACAGAATGAAAACACAGTCTGAAGAACTGGAGAAAATATTTGCTATCTATATATCTAAAAAGGATTTATTTTCCAAAAAATATATTAAGAAATCCTAAAACTAAATAGCAAAATATATATATATATAAATTAAATAATTAAATTAAATAATTTTAAATGTGCTGGATATTTGAGTAGCTATTTCTTCAAAGAAGACACACAAATGGTTGTAGGTATACAAAAGGCATTCTCTGGTCTACATTCTCTGGTATACAAAAGGCGTGTAGGTATACAAAAAGGCATTCAACATAGCTCACGAGAGCTATTCACAAAAAAACAAATAATGACTAATTGTAGCCAGGATGCAGAGTTCCCTTGGACATTGTTGGCTGGAATACAAAGTTGTGTAACTAATGTGGAAAGCAGTATGAATTGCTCAAAAATTTAAAAAAACAGGCTATAATATCTGGCTACTTCTGAGTATTTATCCAAAAACCAAAATCAAGATCTCAAAGAGCGGGCCTCCCTGGTGGCGCAGCGGTTAAGTGCTGCACTGTGGAGCTGTCGGCAGCGGCGACGCGAGTTCGACACCCAGCCAGGGAGAATCCCACATGGCGTGGCAGACCTCTCCTGCCTTGCCCGCTGCTCCCTTCAGCAGTGTATTTCTGATCTGCCTGTTCTGCTACCCGCTCTGTCTCTGGTGAACCCTCTCGCCGCCCCACACCTCTGGCCTGTACCCCAGCTTGTATGTATAAAAAAAAAAAAAAAAAATCTCAAAGAGCTTTTAACAAGCCCATGTTCATTGCTGCTCTATTGACGGTAACCAAGGTATGCACCTCTTTATATTCACAGATGAATGGATTTAATAAAAAATTTGTGTATAAATACAATGGAATATTTTTCAGCTTTGAAAAAGAAGGCATTTTTGCAATATACGCAATATATAAGATAGCAAACTTTGATAGTCAAACTTTGAAAGGACAAAAAGAGAATCTTGGAGGCAGCAAGAGAACCATGTGAAGAAACAAAGATCTCAATAAATATTAGTGGTAGTATTGCAACAACAGTTTGATATCACTTTATGTGATTTAAGAAACTTTAATACTTGTTTTAAAATTATTACCCTAAAAGTTAATAATATTATGACTCTGATTTAAAACTTCACATTTTGTTTCATATATAATTTCAGAGACTAATGAAATTAAAATAATTGGTTCATATATTGGGGTACACATTACATAAAGTTGCAATTTATGATATCAACAACCCAAAGGAATGGGATGGAGCTGTAAAAGAGAATAGACTTTGCATTTTATTTAGTTTAAAGTGTATAAATTTCAAGTTTAGAATGCTAAATGTAATCCCCATGGCAACCACAAAGAAAATAGCTATAGGACAGACAAATAATGAAATTAAATATTTTGCTGCAAAAAAAATACAAAAGATGTAGGAAATAAGGTACTAAAAATCTACACAGTAAATAGAAAATAAATAGCAAAACAAAGGGGCTTTTCAGATTACCATAAATGTAAGTGATAATTGAAAAACAAAGATTGGTGACATGGATGAAAATACATAATCCAATTACATGCTGTCTAAAAGATATTCACTTTAGATGCAAAGACACAAATCAATGAAAAGTGTAGGTGAAAAGAAGATATTTCATAGAAATAGATCAAAAGAAAGCAAGGTGCTATACTAATATCACATGAAATAGATTTTTTAAAAAGTAAATATTATCTATTTATGCATAGAAGAACTAAGAGGTAGGCCAGAAGTGGGGGGTTGGCGAGAGGTGATAATAGGATACACCAGAGACAGAGTGGGGAGCAGCACAGGCGGATCTACTGGAATACACTGCTAAAGGGAGCAGGGTGCAAGACAGGAGAGGCCTGCTAGGAATCAAACTCAGGCTGAAGCAGTGATAGCACTGAGACTTAACTCCTACACCACCAGGGAGGTCCCACACAAAATAGATTTGAATTTTAAAAGTTTACAAGAGAAAGAAAAGGATAGAATATATTAATAAGAGATTAAAAATATAAAGAAGACATGGGGGACCATGAATACTGAATATTAAAATTGACCAAATTTATGGGTGAAATAGACAGTTTTACTATCTGCTAGATATTTCAATCTCAGTAATGAATAGAACAACAAGACAGAATATAAGTAAGGATGTAGAGAACTTAACACAATAAACCAGTGACTCTAACACACGTATGGAATGCCCTATGCATTGACAATAGCATATACATTCTTCTCAAATACAAATGGGACATTTTCCAGGACAGACAATATTGAAGCTACAAAATAAGTCTCAATATAGGTTTAAAAAGATAGTCGTCATACAAAATGTCTTCTTTGACCTAAATGAGATGAAGTTAAAAGGAAATGAACTATCAAAACAATGACATGGAGGAAACTTAAATAGATATTGCTAAGCGAAAGAAGCCAGTTTATAATGGCAATGTACTGCATGATTCCAACTATATAACTTTCTAAAAAGGGTAAAACAAAGGAGTAGAAAGTGTTATAAATCAATATATAAAAGTTTTTTAAATAAAATTCTTTATACTCTTTCTCATACCAAGAGTTATAAAAAGAATTAGTGGTTTTCAGAGGTTGGGAAAAGGGAGACAGAGGAGTAATGGATTTTATGGCAATTTATAATATATATTTTATTCTATATAATTCTGTATTATACTATAAAAATATATTTACACAATACACATTTATCAAAATTCATAGAATGTATAATATGAAAACTAAGTTCTAATATAAAGTATGGACTTTAATAATAGTGTATCAATATTGGTAAATCAGTTGTAACAAATGTACCAAACTAGTGCAAGATATTCATAACAGGCAAAACTAGGGATGGGTGAGTATAAAAATTCTATACTTTCTAGGCTATTTTTTTATAAACCTAGCCTAAAGCTGCACTAAAACTATAGTATAATTAAAAAATAGAAAATAAGTGATAATTTTATAATATATATAATAAATCTTAAATATCATTGTAACATGTAGTCAATGTTTTAAAGTATCAATCAAACTTTATATTATTTCACACTAAATATTTATAGTTCACTTTATAGTTCATTTATAGTGTACACTTAGATAGATATATCTTACTTCACATTAGCAACAAATCAAAGTCCACATAGTCACATCTGCCCTGTGACTGCTGTATCAGACAGTGCAAGTATAGATAATTTCTTAATCGTTCAAATGGGATGTTTACAGTATATGAGTAGTTTTGGGTGTGGTAAGGACTTCAATGGAACAATAAGGACTTTGGAAAGAGTACAGGGCTTGAGACTTTAAGGAATCATGAGAATTAGCTGTGAACCACAAAACACCAGGTAGAGCCAAGGTAAATGTTAAAGTCAAGTGCTGACTAACGCACCAGTAAAGATAACATGAGCCACTATTACATTGAAGAATTTTATCGCTTGCATGGACAGTGAAAAGAAGCAGAGTGCCGACTTCCTGGGTCTTTGCCTTACATGCCAAAAAGAAAGACAGAAAAACAAAAATAAAGCTGCTGTTCACTACAATAGGGGTTGTGGGATACCCCATTGCTGAGGAGTTAATTCTAGACCACTAAAGTAGTTTTGTGGTATGCAGCAACATTCTAAGAGACAAAGGACAGAGAGCCTCATACCACATCTGAATTTGGAAGAGGATGGTAAATGATCTCATGTCAGCCTCAGGAGGAAATAGGGGAGTATGTGAGAGATGGTATCATAGCAGTTTCTATATGCCCCATCTTATGTCCTGGAAGAATCACAAAATATTTAACCAAGATTCAGATTAGCTGTGTTTTAAGCCTTTTCCTGCACTACCCATGTAGGTATGTGTGAGGGTGCCAAGGCTCATAGGAACTCCATTAACCTATATTAGTCAGGAAGGGAAAGAATAAATGACGTAAATGAATAAAGCATCACAAAGAAAGGCAAAAGTCTAGGGTGTCTGACTAGAATATAGTAGACATGACAGAAGTGTGAAATAAAAGACTTGAAAAGTAGGCACAAAATACCCTTAAAGGGCCTTATACATCAGGGTGGCAGTTTTTTCATTTGAAAAGTTTCCAAATAGATCACACTTAGATTTTGGAAATGACCCTCTGACATCAGTGTAAAGGAAGAATTAAAATGAATCTGAATTAGGGATTAAACTGGGATTGCTGGAGCAGAGTCATCCAAGAGACCAGTGAGAGATATCTGTCATCCAATTTGCACCCTCTCCTGTCATGGGTGGAGAGAATCCTTCATCAATTCACAGAATATGGGGCGAGAAGGCAAAGGGCTCAATATGCCCCATATTCCATTTGTCAGTAGTCCAATTCTGCCATCTTCTTTTCATGTTGTAAATTTTGACCTTCTCAGCACTGCTTCTTCCCTACTTTCTGCTAATTAATTCCATCGCTTGATCTTGAAAAATGAAATTCTGAAAAACTGGTGAAAGAGCTGTCAGCGAAATAAGAAGGGAAAAATGTTGCTTATTCCCCCAAGCTACAGAAAAGCTGGTACTATTATGTCATGGAGCTATGCATGAAAATACTGTTTCTAACAGAGAAGCTTGGTAAACACCCAGACTTCTAGTATTGATCTCTCTGCCCACACCCAGTCTGAGATGTCTCCTTCTCATTACAGCCTTTCTTGATCACCTGATTTAAAATTGGTGTGTTCCTATACCCTTCCCAACACATTCTGTATCCCTACTCGTCTCCTCCCTTATAATCATCTCATATATATTTATTTTACTTTATTTTATGTTTATTGCCACTAACATATAAGCTCCATGAACTACTGAGTACTATATTTGTAGTGTGTCTAGAAAATTACTTGTTACATAGAAAGTACTCAATAAATTGTTACTGAAATTATATAGATATATAAATTATAATTACTATTGAAATTACATGTATACACATATGTGTATATGTATGTATGTGTGTATGTATATATACACACACACTGTATATAGATATATACAGAGTGTGTGTGTGTGTGTGTGTGTGTGTGTGTGTGTGTGTGTGTGTGTGTGTATTTCCCAAACTGGTAAAACTTGTACATGTCAGAGTGACTGAGTGACTACCTTTGAGGTAGAGGGGTTAATGACAGGTGAAGGGCATGAAGGAGATTTCTCTGTACAAATGATAGTGTATTTCTTGTTTTAGGTAGTGTTTACACAACAATGGGCTGCATGCTTATAATATCTACACTTTTTTAATATTTGTTATATTTCAACTGAAAACTTAGCTAGTTTTCAGGCAGTTCCCTGCTTAGCAGTTGCTTTTTCTCTTTCCTCTCGTCCATGCTTGGTTTTTGTCCTTATTGTAGCACAGTTTCAAATGGCTGTTCTTATCAAGCTTTACTTCTACATGCCTGGCAGGAAAGGGGCTGAAAAGTGAAGGACTTTCTCCTAGTGAGATTTTGTATTTCATGAAAGAAAGCCCTCCCAGAGACTTTTACTTGTCACTCAGTTACAAGATTACTCTTAAAGTACATATTTGGCTTTCCAGCCTCCAAAGCAGATAGATGTTTGAAATGAGTGTTAGGAGACAATCATCTCTACATATTGAAGAATAATTTTATAATGTTTATACTGGTAACAGAATGATTCCAAGACCTAAAGAATTAAAACCAAAATCATTAACTATCCCACACTTGTTGTATATGGTCTACCACCTAGAAACTGGTGCTTTAAGTCTGAATCCCCATCAGGTCCCCCATAATAAGGAAAACTATTCAAGTTATTAGGACACATGCTTTTGTATAAGCTTATAAAAAAGACAGGCAAGGGTGGCCCTCACTATGCTCTGTGCACTATCCTCTGTGCACACCCAAGGTCTTATATGACTTCTCATATTCTTCAGTCCTATTTTACCACACACCACAAATGCTAGTAAATGAAATAAAATGAGAATAATACAAGAAAGTGATGGGAGCCCCAGCTTCAAAGTGGGATGTGGTGCAAGCAGCCTGTCTTTCCACCCAGAGCACTTGTAGCCCTTCTGGCCATGAGGAACAAATAAGGATAATGAGGAAATCAAAGAAGTATGATAATGATACTGAGGAAATATGACAAGTGATAATGAGGTCACAACTTTCCAGAACATATGGAACACAGCAAAAGCAATACTAAGAGGGTTATTCATAGTCATATAGGCCTGAAACAACCAAAAGTCCAAATAAGCAATATTTGCATTTTGAATGAATTTATTGGTAATACCCAGTAACAATAGCTTGATTTTTCTTATATATTCACTTTACTTGGTATGATTTCATTCATATACTTGTTAGAATATGAAGGCCACCAGGAGGAATAGTTTTTATCTTTGTGATAGACAGTGATGCTTAAAGATATCTACTCAAAAAGAAAACGATAAATTATTGGATGGTTTCACTTACTTGCGGTATATAGAGAAACCTAACAAAAGGTGAAGAAAAAGGCCCTTCCTGGTGGTGCATTGGGTTAAGTCTCAGCACTATGAAGCCATCTGCAGCCACTGCAGCATGAGTTTGATCCTCGGCCAGGGAGTGACCCACATGGTGCAGCAGACTTCTCCTGTCTTGCCTGCTGTTCCCTTCAGCAGTGTATTTCAGTCAATCTGCCTATTTTGCTCCCCACTCTGTCTCTGGTGAATCATGTCACTACCCACACATTTGGTCTACATCCCAGCTCTTGTATGCATAAATAAATAAATAAATAAACAAACAAACAAGTAAATAAATAAATATCTTTTTAAAAAGGTCAAGAAAAAAACAAAACTAGCAAGCTGATCATACATCTGAGACATATAGGAAGGGAGGGGGAGAGGGTCAAAACAGGTGAAGGAAGAGCACAAGGGACTATGGAGATGGTTCATGGGTAATAGGGCAGTAGGAGAGTTATGAGGTCTCCACCTGAGGGGAAAAACCAATTGCTATACTAAAATGAACAATAATGTAATAAAATAATTTCAAAAAGTGACATATATATTTTATATATATATATATATATAGATATAGATATATATATATAGATATATACATGTTTTGCTTATCTAAGAGTTATATGATAGATTTTATCCAGCGAAATCTGAAATTTATACATTACCACCAAACTGAAACAATGAAAAGTGAGCAAATTCCTTCCTTATCTTCTCTAACCAAGCCACCTGAGGAAGCCATGTGTGTCAGACTGATGAACCCACCCTCAGTCTAAACACCTGAGTAAGTAAGTAGAGCAATACCCCATATATCATCATGACAAAATCATGGCTTCTTGCTTGACTTACTACTCTCTTCTCACTGGAAGGTAAACCGCACTACAGGCTATGTTTGATCCTTCACATTCTAGCATTTTCCATGACAGTAGGCTTGAAACTATAGCGTACAAGAAAAGGTGTCATTTGGCTATCATATTTCATGTGTAAGGGTGGGCTACAGCAACTTATCAGCAACTGATGTGGGAAGAGATCAGAAGACTTAAGTATCCCGGCTATATTTCTTTAGACATGACAAGCAGAAGTCATCCTTATCTTGTTCCTGATTTTTAAAGGTAATCTTCTAAATGTTTCACCATTAAGTATGACATGAGCTGTTGATCAAAGTAGATATTGTTTATGATTTTAAGTAAGCATTTTTCTTTCTGAGTTTTGTCGGAGATATTCTCAGAAATTAACTTTTTTGGACTCAATTGTGATGATCACAAGACTTTTTTCCCCTGACATTTTGAAGTGATGAGTTGTATTAATAGATTTCTTAGGCTTGAATCATCTGAATCATCTACGCTTTCCTGGAATAAACTACTTGTTCACAATAAATGATATTTTTTAGTGTGGAGTTGAATTGGATGTGTTAATATTTTATTTATAATTTATACATATGTACTCCTAAATGACATTAATCCCGAATTTATTTTGTTCTTTGCCAAGTTGTAATATCAAGTTTTTTGAGTTTAAAAATCAATTTGGATAAGTTTTCTCCTGTTTCTTTTTTAATGCTATGTAAATAGCATATTTGCATATCATGTAGCATAAGCACTCTGTGTCCTGAAGTTTTAAATAGTTGGCTAACAAATCATCTTACTACAGAGATATGCTAAAAACTAATTATATTTAATATTAAACATGTCCTCATATTACTCTAATTATTTTTAAGTTATTCCTGATTCAAATTTGACAATTTATACTTTTCCAGAAAATTATACATTTTATTAAGATTTTCCAATTTATTAAAACTTTCATTCTTTTTATTGTATTTCTTAATTTTAATTTTGTTAAATTTTTCTTAATTAGAATTATTAAGTAGCTCAAGTAACTCATAACATAGTTACTCAGTTTATGAAGTCAGAATTAAAACATGCAAAATCTGTGGTAATACAGGAAATGCCTGCTGATGTTGAATGAGTTCAATTTGCACAAGCATCTACTATAACATTTCTAATGCAAAAGACTTTAGGTGAAAGCAAGGAGATACATGAAATTATTAAGTTATGAGTGGAGTAACTCAATGTGTAAAGAGAATTACCTCTATTTTGTTTGTAACATATAGATACCAAAAAATCAGTCAAATTGCATTTGAAATATGGAGGAGAATTGAAGGAATAGGTTCTGCTTATTGAGAAAGAAATTATATTGCTTGAGAATGAAATGACAGAATTGTAAACACAAACATGGCTTTAAATCAGTGTCCACTTTATATTTGTTTTTCAAAATAGAGTATAAATCAACATCAACATGTATCATATAGTTATAAAGCAGATCGATTTTGTTTTGTAATGACTGGGTATAATGAAATGAGTAAAATGAGAAAGCCTTGCTAATCTGATTAAAAATTAACATAAATGGCAACTCAGATGCAGAAAATAATTTATTTTTCCCAAGACAGCTATTCATAAAAACACAGTCCAATGAAATGTCTGGAAGTATCATTTAAGAAATGTTATCTTCTTAATATATTATGTTAATAAATTATAACTTGATTAAAATGAGTTTCTTGATGTAGCTCTACTCTTTTCATATTAGAGACATAGAGATGCTTTCTTACAGGTATTCAATTTGTTTTCATGGATTCCAAGTATTTTGAAAGCTCATATTAGCTATCAAATCTATTTTGTTATATTAGTTAAAAATGTCTAAAAATATATTGGGCAAACTGAAAAATACAGACACCTCTCAGCAAAAGCTTAAACTGTGCACTTTTAACAAATGTTGTTTTTGAAAGTTTGATACAGGGAACTAGAAATTATGATATTTGTTGTAGAAATATCAGACAGATACTGAAGTGTTCGTGTAACGGAAGAATTTGAAATGGGAAAGAAAAACATGTTTTATGAATGAAAACAAAGGTTGGACAAATGTTGGGAAATAACCAGCAGTTTGGTCAATGATAGCTATGAGCGGTATAAAAAGTAGCATATACTTCATATAGGTGAGAAATTCTATGCTAAGATAAAAGAGTAGTAAGTGACAGTGATGTTCAGGATGGAATAGAGAAGTTATGGGATTCAAAATTCAGGTAGAAGCCTAGTACAATAGCCCATTAGCCCATGCAAAAGACACACAATGAACCATTAATTCAATTTCATTCAACAAATACTTACTGAATACTGGCAATATGCCAAGTACTTTTCTAGGTAGTTAGGCTAAAACTGTGACTAAAACAGTCTAATATTCCTGTCTTCTTATGTCTCACATTCTAGCAATTGACGGTAAAAACAATACCAATAAAAATTATGATAGAAAGATAGGTTTTCAAAGATTGATAGGAACTTCTTGATATTGACAAGAAAAGGAACAATTACAATTATGACATTAACCAAAGTAACAAGTGAAATGCAAAGGTCATCGATTGAGAAGGAGCAACTTATTTATCATATGTTGAATTTTCCCAGTGCTAAGTACTAGGTATATAGAGATAAATAAAAAGTTGCACCATTTGGAAAAGTGACTGACATGTTGATGGTAACAGTTTTGGACAAATCAAAAGTTTGACTTAGGCAAGATATCCTTGTGAAATATTGAACAAAGCTGTTGGAACAGCATTTTTGAAATGCAAGAGATAATTTAAGCTAAGAGAAATCTGACTAGAAAGATATACAACCAGTTATCATTATATATGAAATCACCAAGACAAAGAGAATGAAGAGAATAGAATAAGGAAACAGAAACAAAATCCAGAGCACTGATATTTATAAATATGCATTGTAAAAGTAAACACAGAAGATTAGGTCATTAGTGATAGTTATAAAATAATAGAAGAAAGTACTAGAATATAATTGATGTGACCTACATAAATAAAGTTTACAAAGGGTCATCAAGGTCAAAATGAATAGAGATTAGTTAAAATGAGAAAAGAGCAGGAAGAGAAAAAATTCAGAAGGAAAGAGTTTATAGGAGGAAAAAACAGAATACAAAGGATTATTGGTTAAAGATCAGAAGTGGAGGAAGTTCATGTAAACTACTTGTGAGAAAACTTGGTGATAGGATGAGTAGTTAGCAGGATCCAGGTAATCTTTGCTCCTTGTGGAAAAACTGAAACATGAATCTATTTATAAATTGAAGGGTAATAAGAATGAGTCATCTCACAATATGCATCTTTGGCACAGAGTTATTTTGAGATACTACAGGTAGTAGAGAATCTCCAAAAAAGAATAAGTTAACCTTTTATAAGGGAAACTTACATTATAAAGGGGGCCTGTGTTGGGAAGAGAACTATTACACCCACTTTTTCAACTGAGAGACTTACTGAAACAGTGGCACAGCCTTTGTTTACCAAACACACCCTCTTCTTACCGTCCTGCATACTGTCTTTCCCTGCTTTGAAGTCACAGGCCCTTATCCCTTTCCTTAACTCAGGAGATAATAGAAGCCTCAATGATCTGAATTACATGGTTGCCTTTTGTGTCTCTTATTCTTGTGGGACTCCCATATGGATGTGTGTATATATACAAATTATATAAATATATAATTAACATTTTTTTTCTCTTCTCAAAATCTGTTTTTTTATTACAGGTGATCTCAGCCAAGAACCTTCAGAGTGGAAAGAAAATTATCTTTCTACCGCTTCAAAACTAATGAGAAAAATTACTGGTCAAACTGATGATCCAAAAGCATATGGTTATAGAACAGTTCTCAAAAGAAACATGGTCACTTGGAATTTGAACCAGAGTCAAAGGGATTAACATCAATAGAATAATGTACTTCTGCCAGGCACACATGTCATGCTATATGAAAATACCTGTGGGTTACAAAGAAGAAATTAGTAGGAGCATATGTATGAGAGTGTTTGAGTCCCACTCAATAAAGAATACTAAGTAAAGAGGATCATAAGCCAAATCTTCAGGTTATAAGGCTGATGAAAAAGGTGTTGAGAATTATGGATAAATTTTAAATCACTATCTTTATTTCCTACAATTAGTGAAATTCTAGTCCCTGGAAATTTAAACGTAAAATGGAAAGGTGATGGTATAGGGGGGAAAGGGACAAGTTCTTAAAGAGATTAAAGCAAGACCTGAAGAAAAAAAATTGCTTTCAATTCATTGAGGAATGCCTTTGGCTGATGTTAATTTTTCAAAAATAAGAAAAAATTTCCTAGGTAAATCCTCATGAAAATGTAGTGGTTAAAAAACAAACACTAATATAAATATACGGTCATTGTCAATTTTACTAGTAGAATTAATATGTTCTAAATTTCACTTGTTTGGTAGTCATTACATCTTATCACATATTTTCAAATTAATAACTTTCAGAAGCATCATGTGTTTAGATATAAAATGGAATTCTGTATTTAAAAAGTCAAGTTTTTAACTGACAAAATTAACAGTTATGCAAATATGATATTTATATTACACTGGATTATATGAATGGGTAATTGAAAGTGAAGCTAGGTATTCATATTCATTTATTCAACTATTGATGCTAATGACAATTGAAAGATTTATTTACATTTTTCCCAGGTAAAACAAGTTATTTTATGGATTACAATTCTTAAAGACAGTAGCCAAATTTGTATTTACTGCGATATTTTTCAGTGGCAGAATCAGGAGGAAAATTCACTTCATGTCTCACATTGAATGAAGTTGAAATGCACAAATGTCTTCTTTAAAGTGTTTAATATTTTCCACAGACAAACAGGGTTTAATTTTATTATGGGGTGAAAAGACTGGAAAATAAAATATTACTAGATGGAAGTTAGTAGAATTAAGAAAAGGTGAAATAATTTTATGTCCAAAGTAACTCTGAGATACTACGGTGTAAATAAAACATTCTTTCTGAATATATTCCTTATTGTGGTGTTATTTTTTATTTCTATTCACAAATCAAGTTTTGGACTCTGTCTTTAGACTTTAACAATGTCTATTCCATCCTGGCTGCAAAACCCAAAGCACTGTTTTCATGTTTTTTTCCATGATTATTATGTGTGAGTATAACCAAAATGCAGTCAGTATTCATGATATTTCATCTCAATGAAAAATGCCTACCATAAATCTAACAAGATACAACACAAAAAAGGATATCATTATTAATGACAACACTTAAAGTGAAGCATGGTACCCTGAAATAAACAGTCGGCGGGGATGGAGGGGTAGGGATGTAGGGTCTTAGTAACAACGTTTTGCTCAGGTCCTGGTATGCAACTTAGTTCCTGGTATGAATCTTGCTTCATGTTAGACCATGTACTGGCAAGAGGCAGAATGGACGTGGGGGGGTCCCGTGACTACTGACCCTTTACTCACTCCATGGTATGTAACTGTACAACTCACCACTGGTAAATAGTCACATCATATCTGACCATGTACAGCTGCCAATGCATACCCACTGGGAAACTTGTATAACCTAAATTGTACATAAGCCCCTGACTTCCCACAAACAGGGCTCATGTGAATCCCCTGAGTCAGCACCAGTTCAATAACCCTGCTTCTTGTTAGCCCTGGTGTCTAAGTTTCCTCTGTGCCATATAACAAAAGAAGCCAACATTAAAACTCCTTAAGAAAAGAAAAATTATTATTTGTAATTTTTTCAGCTTTATGCTTAATAGCCAAAGTTATTTTATATGAAGGTAACTTGTCATTTTCAAGAACAAGATAAAGTAGATCTCAAATTTAGTTCTCAAATACATTCAGAAACGCTACAGTTGTCACTTTTGACCAATGCTATGTATACCCGGCTATGGATAGCCTATGTGTCCACACTAAATTCCCAGGATCACTGCACAGGCTCTGCAGCAACAAATTTCTTGATCTGTGTTCTGATGTAAAAATCAGAATTACTGTTAAATGCATGTCTGTGGGCTTTCAGAATTTCTTAGAAGCGGTAACTGCCAATTAGAAAACTAACATTTTCTCTAGGACATTTATGCACACTTAAGTTTGGAAATCACTGTCCAATGTTGTATTATAGTTTTGCAATTTTTATAGTCATGGGTGAGAGAGGCAAGGATAGGTAAATAGAAACAAGCTACAAGTTGGAGTGATGATTTCTTTGCTTAAAATATAAATATCAATACTTATAGGCCTGGGCAACTACATTTAAGTCAAAAGCAGAATCTGGGAGACTGAAATCTCAAATGACCTCTAAGACCTCTAAATGACCTCTGTGTTAACCATTTACCTGGTTTACTTAACCTACATAATCCCTATAGCCTTAAATACGATTGAATTAACTCTCATCATTACATTTATTATATAAAACCATGGATTTTAAGAAATACAAATTATTCTAAGTGATCCTGGCCTACTCAGGTAAGTCTTTAAAGAGGACTGGGCTCTTCCTGAAGTCAAAGATTCAATACAACATGTAAGAGATATTTGCTGAGATTCCCTCCTACTGCATATGCATTTGCAGGTGAAAGGAGTCACATGGCAAGATACAAGAGGGGCCTCTACAAAATGAAAAGAAGACCCCAGATGCCAATCAGTAAAGAAACAGGGACTGTAATCCTACAACCATGAGGAACTGAATTCACCCAACAACCTCAATGATCATGGAAACAAATTTTCTTTCAAAGCTCCCAGATGAAAATATAGCTAGCCAGCACTTTGGTGTCAGCTTTGCAAAACCCTGAGCAGGTAATTCACCCATTCCATATATGAACTTCTGATCTACAAATCTGTGTGCTAACAAATAAGTGTTATTTTAAGCTGCTAAATTAATGGTGACTTGCTTTGCCGAAACAGAAGGCTAATACATGACCACTTTGCATAAAAGTGACTCTGGCCTATGATTATGGATGCTATTTGAACACTTCTGCACTCTTTGACTTATCTGAACCATGAATGAGATTGGTGTTATAAATCAGTATATTTTACATATTAAAGTATATTTATAGGAGCTCTAAGAGCTGTTGTGACTCACTTCAAAAAATGTGTTTCTGAATAGAAGTGGAATCTCAAATAGTTCAGTATCAAAAGCGATTTTTAAACTCTGGCAAAGTTTATGTTACAATCAACATTAAAAAAATGAATCTTAGGGCCTCCCTGGTGGCGCAGCAGTTAAGCGCTGCGCTGTGGAGCTGTCGGCAGCGGCGACGCGAGTTCGACGCCTGGCCGGGGAGAATCCCACATGGTGCGGCGGGCCTCTCCTGCCTCGCCCACTGCTCCCCTCAGCAGTGTATTTCTGATCTGCCTGTTCTGCTACCCGCTCTGTCTCTGGTGAACCCTCTCACCGCCCCACACCTCTGGCCTGTACCCCAGCTTGTATGTATAAAATAAAAAATAAATCTTTAAAAAAAATAAAATAAAAAAATGAATCTTAGATTGCACCAAAACAAAGATGTACAAATAATAAGTCATTAATTAAAAATAAAAAAAAATAAAAGATTGAATAAAGAAGAAAATCCTTACAAAGAATTAAGTACTTAGTTGGAGCGGATGATCTAAGATTGTGCACTAAAGCTTCCAGTATACCTCATTCTCAGAATAATTCTTTCCTCACTAAAAATAATCCTGTGAGTCTATTCAGTCAAAATAAATCAATTTTTTTCTCTTAATGTGTCCATGAGCAACATCTATTTTCCATTATTTCTTGTGGTCACACAAGCATTTCACTGAATATTTCTATAAATAGTTCCCACATGCCCATGCTCCTTTAATGACTCTTTGACTCTAATAAAGTGATTAGAACTCCTTATCCCTGCTGTGGCCTCAGCTAAACGATGTGAAAATACTCCTCCTGCTGAGGTTACCCCGCCAGCGAAATTCAAATGACCCACCAACAAGTACATCTGTTGTAATTTGACTTTCTTTGCCCTTGTTACTTTTTCCTACTCTTCTTAAATACCTTTAATTTACCCCTTGAGGATCTAACTTTATTTAAATTATTTATTTTAGGAGAATCTCTTTTTAAGATAAAGTTAGTTTGATTGTTCCTCTACTATTCCTCTACTGGAATTTTATCATATCATTTTTCCCTGAAATCTCAATTTCCTAATTAATATGTATTCAAACATGACAGGATCATTCCATTTGCCTTACATATTCATTAAATGTTCAGTTATGAGTCTGAAATATTCTGATTAACAAGGATATTATACAGTTGTGATTTTGTTGAGGAAAAATGTGGAAGTGAATCTCTGAAATAGTCAATAAGATTTTGACAAGTTTTGCTAAATCTAGGAGGTGATTTAGAGTGGCAGCATATTTAGACTTAAACTGTTAAATGTTCCATCAATTCAAGAGATGGTCAGAACAAAATTGGATTTGGTTATAGAATTTCTTTTTTGGGACTTTTTCACTGATACATGCTGCACTAGTGAAATGGGAAGTTGGTCCTTGACTGATTATGCCTTTGACCTTGTCCTCTGGTAGTAGTAATTGGTCTTTCTTTGGACCAGCAGCTTCATTCACACCCAGTCTGTGGATCAGACAATACCAGGACTACTGATTCCAGAATAGACTGGTGAACCAGCCCCGGCCAACAGAGGCCACATGTCACTGAGCGTAGTGGGGACATATTGCCATTGTGGGCTAATCATAGTGTGGGGATTTGTGCAAAACTGTTGGGAAAGATAAGCTCTTCTCCTTTACTTCGTCGGATTCTATATAACTGAGATATCTGAAACTGCTTTTGGCCAAATTTGCTCTACCACCTCCCAAAGAATGATAATAACCTCTGTGAAAGTATAACTATGAAGAGAGTGTTCACTATTTCATCTCTTGAGTCCCTATACCTAGTCATGCTTTAAAATATGCCACACCTGGTCTTTTCAATTTCTTGGATCTATCAAATCCTTTTAATAGTTAAGTTCCTTTGGGCTGGGTTTTGAGACTTGCAACTGAAAGAATCCTACCTTATAGAAAAGGTCTCTTTCACAAGTTAAATTAATTCAAGACTCTACCCTTTGAATTTAGTAAAAGTGACATTATAAAGCTAATTTATTGACTTAATAATTTTTGAATGGAATATAATCAAAATTCTGAAATATACCTTTGGTGATCATTTTAAAGCCATAACCATTTACATAGTTTGAATTTTTCCAGTATTTAAAGGTACTTCAATGATATAATCTCATTAATTCTTACAATGTCCTTTTCAACTAGCCAGGGGATAGGTATGCTTATCTAATAATATAACAGTCCTGTTCTCTTTTGCACTTCATGACACATTTCAGTGAAGGTTGAATAACAAAGCATGAGGTCACTTATGTAAGCACCTGAAGAAAACAGTAATTACTTCCCTAATGGTGTAGGTAGGATATCACTATGGAAATCAGAATAACGATTACAGCACAGATTTATCACCTGTGAGGAGCTGTGTGGTCAACAGAACTTTTAATAATATAGGAGGATGGATATAAAATGAACATGACATTTAATACAGATTAAACAGACATTTAATCAACACATTTTAATGGAAGTTGATTGTAAAAGTTCTACTTATACTCCCCTACTTGTATATTTATATGTAAGATAGATACATGATACATTGATATAGTAATCTATTTATTAAGTAGTTATTATGTGGTGAGTCCTTACAAAATATATGAAAAGATCAAGTTGAAATATGCTAAAACTCAATTTCAGTGTTCCCTGTTTTGTTTTTCCTAATGATTAGAACTTTTTCTCTTCTCAATAAATTAGCACCTATTTAAACTTCTATGCAAGCAAGAATAGGGAGGAAGATTTCCCATATCGCTAAATATTTTTCTTATTAAGATCCAAATTGAATTTTCATTTTTTTAATAAAAATTTCCTAAAACATATTGCACAACCCTGATAATTGAATTTGCCCTTAATGACTTGGTGACCTCCTTGTGAGCATCCTTCTGGATTATAAAATTAAAAATGTTTTTGCATCTATTAAACTAAACTATGTAAAGCTGTTTCAACCTAAATACTGTGTTTTTTTAATTCATATGTCTGCATTTGATAGTTTCCTAATTTTTTAATTCTGTGGATTTTGTATACCCTTCAATAAGCTCCTTTCTTTGCTTTAGAGAGTTTGAGTGAATTTCTATTCCTCAGTAGAGGTTTTAGGAGTGTTTATAGGAGGCATTTTGATACATAACCTTAAAAAACAACTATAGGACAAGTAATTCTACTACAAGATATAACCAATCATGATACATGTTCAAAATTGCTCAGAGAAGCACTATTCATAGTACCTGAAGACTGGCAATAACCATACTATCTATCAACACTAGTACTGATAAATTTCAGCACATTTATGCAATGGAATATTGCATAACAGAATGAATTAGCTGTAAAAATGATATTGATGCAATTCACAATAAAAAATTAAGGGAAGCTGGATACAAGAGAGCTGGTGTGTGGAGGATTTTTGTGACTAGAAGGGAACAAAAAAGTAGAACTTTGGGATACTGAGAGCAGTAATATTCTGTCCCTTGATCTTGGCTACACAAGCATGAATACTTTGTGGGGGAAAAAAAACTTTGAGCTGTGCTACGATGTGCACTTGTCTGCATGAAGTCTATAGTTCAGTAAAAGTTTACTACAAAAAAAAACCCCATAAAGATATACTCTATGTATGACTACATTTGTATTGAACACCACTCCAAAGCATATGCATTATCTTTCAGATAGCACATATCTCATTCATCCATTCAGTAATTGTTTATATATTGGTTTTCTTTTTTTAAGATTTATTTATTTATGCATACAAGAGCTGGGGTGTATATCAGAGGTGTGTGGGGGGCAAGAGGATTCATCAGAGACATAGTGGAGAGTAGAACAGGCAGATCTACTGACACATACTGCAGTGGGGAGTAGCTGGCGAGACAGGAGAGGTCTGCTGCACCATTTGGGTTAGCTCCCTGGCTGGGGATCAAACTTGTGCTGCAATGGCTACCAATAGCTTTATAGTGCTGAGACAACCCCTTGACCACAAGGGAGTCCCATTATTTGCTTCCTGTCATAATCCAGATTCCAGGCAAGGGGATGGAGATACAGCACAGATAGATAGATAGATAGATAGATAGATAGATAGATAGATAGATAGATAGATAGATAGATATAGATATAGATATATAGATAGATATATAGATATATATAGATATATAGATAGATAGATAGATATAGATATAGATATAGATATCAGAATGTAGATATAGATATACCCTTTCTTCATAATGTACAAGTATTTATATCAGTAAAGGCAGTTATTGTTAGAGGTGAAATTCCTCACTTACTCATTTAAAAATATGTAGTGAACATCTATTGTGTTCTGACACTACATCAGACACTACTCTGTGTTTTAGAGAAAGAGCAGAAAACAAAACAGACCAAGAACCATCTGTCATGCAGATTACATTCTAGTAATAAACACCAGGTTGTGTTCAAGCCATGATGAAAAATAGAGGTGAATAAGAAGAGTAAGAATAAAAGGGGCAGAGATGCTATCATAAAGTTGTCATCACAGATATCTCTGACATCAGGCAGAGACTTGAATCCAGTGAGAAGTTTATCCAATTTGATATCATTAGGAAAGCACGTTAAACAGAGGGAAGAATAAATGCTAAGTTGTCTTGCTCCAGAAAAAGAAAGGAAATCTGCTGAGAAAGTAAGAGGAAGAACAGAAGGAACTAAAGTCTTGGAGTTAGGACTTCCCTGATGGTACAATGGTTAAAGTCTCAGTACTATCAAGCTATCACTCAGCCACTGCGGCATGAGTTTGATCCCCAGCAAGGAAGCTTCCCACATGGCACAGCAGACCTCTCCTTTCTCACCATCTACTCCCCTCAGCAGTGTATTTCAGTAGATCTGCCTGTTCTGCTCCCCACTCTGTCTCTGGTGAATCATCTCCACCACCCCCACACCTCTGGCCTACACCCCAGTTCTTGTATGCATAAATAGATAAAAATAAATCTTAAAAAAAATAAAGTCACAGAGTTAGCTGGTGATCAGATTATCTAGGCCTCCAATGACATAGGAGAATCTGTAGGTTGATTCCAGTTGTCTTGGGAAGCTCTTGGAAACTTTAGAGTAGAGAAGAGATATGACCTGACATATTATTAAAGGAATCACTCTGGTACCTATGTGAAGAATCAACTGTATATGTTTAAAATATTCCAAAATGGTATTTTCTCAAAATTTCAGGACTTGGGGAGCTATATCACTTATCATCTCAATATTTATGTTCTGCCTTTTTCGTGTACTTCTTAGTCACTAATAGATGAATATCTTCAAGTGAAGTAACTAAAAGACAGTTAACGAAGGAATTGCCTGTGAGATTATAGGAAAGGTAAAGGGAAACCAACAACAAACAAGGGGGATATGTCTGGTCCCCATCCTTAGTCCTGGAGGGGGAAAAGTCGAGAGCAATTACAAGAAAGCAGAGAGACAATTGACCAAACCTAACCAGAAGTCAGAGGACAAGATAACCCATCAGTGTAGCTCACATGCAGGCCAGCCTTCTGAAGGAGCAACCAAAAAGGTGCTTGTTGGCACATACAGCAATTAATTAAACAGGTAAAAAGGATAACCTTTTTAAAAAGTTACCATTTTTTCTTGAGTCACAAGTGCCTCTATTGTCCTCTCACTTTCATCTCCTTCCCAGAGAAGTTTCTTGAATCCATTCACAATCATGACCTCTTGAATTCACATCATTTCCCCTGCCCACTTCCATTTCATTTCCGTTAACATTGCTTCCTGAAAGGGCTCCGTAAGGTCAATACTAAATTCCAACATACCAATTTCTGTCTTTATTTAATTTGACTAGATTTCAGCATTTGATTATAACAATGACATTCTATATCTTGAAACATTTTCTGTTTTGGTTTACAGTATAACAGATTTTCCTGTGTATCCCTTTCTTCTTCAGCTTATCCTTATACATTTTCTAGCATTGCCATAATAAAGCACCGCAACAGAAGAGGCTTAAAACAACAGCCATTTATTCTACTACAATTCTGGAGGCTAGATATCTAAAATAAAGATATCAGCAGGGCCATCCAAGGTCTCTCTTAAGTTTTTAAGGCAGGATCCTTCCTTACCACTGTCTAGCACGTAACTGTTACTGGAAATCCTTAGAATTACCTGATTTATAGATGCATCACTCCACTTACTGCCTCTGTTGTGACGTGATGGCGGTAGTGGTGGTGGTGGGAGGGTGTCCTAATTTCCATCTTCTATACCAAGAAGAGTCACATTGAATTTAGGTTCCATACTTACCTAGTTTAAGCTCATTTTAATTTGATTACATCTACAAAGGCTCTATTTCCAAATAATGTTCATTCACAGCTTCAGGTAAAAAGGAATGTGGAGGGGACACTAAATACAGAAAGGCTCATTTCTTGTATCTTCCACCCAAGTGTCCTCCCCTTAAAACAGATCACTTGCCCAGAGTTTTCCTTATCCTTACTCCTTTATTCTGTCCAAACACATATGCCAAAAAGGAAGCAAATATGTAACAAAAATTACTGTTATGGTTCTGTTATAAGAAAAACTCATAAATCACCTACAGGGCAAATAGCAACTGACCCTTGCTCTAAAGATAGAGCGAGGGTTGTGGCTCGTGGTTGATGGAAAAACACTTGTCCTATTCTAAAGGTGACAAGCTGCCCAGACCCATTTAAATGCTGCCATTCAGAAAAGCAAGCTTAGTTTTATAAACTCATGTGATTTTCTTCTTAAGAAAAGCTGGAAGCCTGGATATTTTATGTAAAATCACTTAAAATGATTCAAAAATAAATATAATAAAGTCAAACAACAAAAAATAACAATATTCTGAGAAATACTATTCAGACAAAACAAAACCCATTTATGTGTCTAGCTCACAGATGCAGGTTGCAACCTCTGTTCTGTAAACATCTCTCTGATGATGTCAAGGGTGACTCAGGAACAGTGGTAACTTGCTTTCTAGACTGCCTGTCCTTTTTGCCCAGATATATAGAAAGAACATTAAAATGGACTGTCAAACTTGTCTATAAATAACAATATCAAACTTTTATGTCAAATCTTAAATTCAGCACTTCCTACCACTAAACTTGCCTCTCATTCACAGTCTCTTTCTCAAGGAATGACAAAATTACAAATTTGAGAGACATCCCAATTCTGTATTGTCCTTTAGCACATCTAACATGTATCAATCCAGTTTCTCAAAAAATATCCCAGATGGGGGCCTCCCCAGTGGCATGGCAGTTAGGCGCAGCGTTGTGGAGCTGTCTGCAGCTGCAACTCGAGTTCGACACCCTGCCGGGGAGATTCCCACATGGCGCAGCAGACCTCTCCTGCCTCGCCTGCTGCTTCCCTCAGCAGTGTGTTTCCATCGATCTGCCTGTTCTGCTCCCTACTCTGTCTCTGGTGAACCCCAGATTCACCCCACCCCTCTGGCTTCTACCCCATCTTGTATGCATAAATAAATAAAGTTTTAAAAAAAAAATCCCAGATGGATCCCCAGGATTTTTCAAAGTAATCCCTTACTCTCCATCCCTGTAAATACTGCTTTGATTTGTTCTTTTCCAATAGCAATCTTTATACACTAATACTAAATCTCTTTAAATAAAGATGGTGTCTCATTTAATCTTCATAATAGGAGTATTATAATGTCTTAGTTTGAGTTCTAAAATAGAGCCTTAGTAAAGGTCTTATATAGAAAACAGTGAGAGGATGGAGAGGAAAAACCAATACAAGGCACATGATTCTGGTTGTTGCTATAGGCAACAGGAGCTGGAACAGCTGAAAAATGAACAGATGCTTCAAGCAATGGACATCCAAAAGATGAAAGCTTAGGACATTTATTACAGTTACTGTCCCCATTGGTAGAGAATTGGCCCTAGTCCATTTTTGCATTGATTGAGAGGCTCCCATAGTCCAGGGGCAAACAGGAAAGACAGATAGCACATACTTGAATTATACCCCTACCTGGGCAAGTTGAGTCTTAGCTCACATTGAACTATTAACCACAGCTTCATCTAAATCTATGGTAAGTCAAAGGATGAGCAGCAAAGGGATCTTTTTCTAATAGAGGAAAGCTTTGAGAGGTAACATGGATTATTAAGGAAGCAATGCAGATTTAAATCCTAGTTTGACTCTAAATCCTGTGCTTTTAATTATATGTACAAGAAGTCTTAATCTGATTTCAAAGTTAGAAAACAAGGTCCACATAATTGATCTCAATTTTGATACCAATTACAAGTTTTATGGTTTGGTTTCCAAAGTCACTCTTTTTCAATATTTCACAAAAAAATGACTCCTAAAATTCACTGAAATCTATTATAGCCATGGTTATAATTTATCACAGAGAAAGTACATCAATTAAAAAGAAGCAAAGGAAGAGGCTTATAGGGCAGAATTTAGAACAGGTTCCAAATGTGAACTTGCTTGGAGCTTGACCCTATGGAGTTAGTATGCATTATTCCCATGTATTATTCACATGTATCAACATGTGAAAATACTCGTGGAGTATTGTCAACAAGAAAAGTTCACAATCAGACTCAAACTCAGTTCTTATTTGAGTTCCACTAAAGAAGATTGATTGACTGTCCTTGTGGTTGATCTGTCTCTAGGTTGACTGATATCACATGACTCCACCCTAAGTCATGTGGTTGTTCTTTCTGACATAGTCTATCTCTTTTCTAAAATTATTGGAGTTAATTAGCTCTAGCAAAGATATGCTGTGGCCAACCTACCCCCTGAACAAAGATATTCCTATCAGTTTTGACATAAATTATCTCCTAGAAGATGGCAAAGGCCAGGCCTCTCTTTGGACAAGGATTAAGCCTTTACTCTTTGAAATATGATAGATCATGTCTATTATAAAATACAGATCTGATGGTGTCTTTCCCCTTCTTGAATATCTTCAGTGGCTCTCATCACCTTTAAGTTAAGATCCACTCATTTCAGAATGGCATTGTAGGTATTTTGAGGCCTGAAATTCATCTACATTTTCAATCTCATCTATATTTTCAATTTTCATCTCATCTATACTATACTATTCTTTGTACACTGCAACACTTCCAAACAACTGGTACTTCCCCTAATGAGCCTGTCTGCTCTCATCAGATGCCTGACTAGAAAAAGTGAATGTAAAAATTGGTGATAGACATTCTACAAGGAGAAAAAGATATTATTATTCTTCCTTTACTTTTGAGAAGCACAATTACATGAAGACAAGTTCCTGGAACCTATAGGTGTGTGCAAAAGAGTTGTCCCTTGATGAAACTCTCATTTGAAGAAGAGAGATATGATATGATGGGATAGAAGAAGCAATAAACTCTGATTTGTCAGATAAGTGGCAGAGGTAAGATTGAGGATCAACTGTTCTTCCAACATTTACAGCAGAGACAAAATTCTCAATGTACAATCAGACTCTCCCACACATTGTCTTGTTGTCACAGAAACCTCTTTCTCTTTATTGCACAATACCCACCAAACAGTTGTTAAGGTGTATTTTACAGCTAATTGGTATATTCTTCCACTGAGTATGAGCTCTATATTCGCATCCTTATAATCAAGTGCAAAGCACAACAAAATTGGGTTAAAAAAAAAACTATAAACTAGAGAGAGAGAGGGAGAGGAGAGAGAGAGAGAGAGAGAGAGAGAGAGGCGGGGAAGAGAGATAGACAAGGATGGAGGATGAGGAGGAGAAAGAAGAGTAAGAGGAAGAAGGAAGGAAGATGGGCAGGAGAAGATTAGATAGGGAAGGAAGGGAGGGAGGGAAAGAAGGAGGGAGGGAGGGAGAGAGGGAGAGAGGAGAAAGGGAAGAGTATTGACATTCTATTGGTTTGTAGAGATGCTGAAAAGCAGCTAATGACAAATTTAATAGAATACTATTCCTTGAAATTTCCAAGCCCAAGTGGCAATGCTCGTTCTGAAGGGAGAGTTTAGTTAGCTTGAGGATAACACAGGGCATAAGCTGAATGACATTAAACTTCTCATGGGTTCATGCCTAAACCAATTCCCTCTGCAGGGAGGTAACATTTCTGTAGTCTTCCACGGTACTTTTAGAATCTCTCCAGGCTATGGTGGCAACAGATTTAGTAGACAAGTGGGAACTAGCAGCACATCTCATGAACTGAACTGGAAAATGTCCTGGCCAATTAACAGCAAATGTCTATGGCAATTAACGAACAGCCTGGGAACAAAGACTGTCTTTGTTGTTATGCTCAGTCCTAGAATGTTTATTATCTCTTCATGTCTTTGGTTTTATAGTTTCAACATTTGAAAGATGTATATTCTACTCTTTCATTACTTTGTAAGCTCCCTCGAGGACCAAATCCATCTAATACATCTTTTTATTCACACAACACCTAGCACAAAGTTTGACTCAAAGTAGGGATGCCATAAATATTTTGAAATCAAAAATTCCACCGTAAACCTAAAGTTTTGGTATATGTCTGCTGCCGCCAGGCTTACACAGCATAGGATGGGCTTATAAATTAAATAGTATGTTTTAAGCATCTCTCTAGACTTTGTTAGTTGCTTTTATCAGAATTAAATGGATAAAGTTACATTTGTTTTAGGAAGAACATTTGGAGGTCATTTAGTTCAGTGCCCCTTTTTCAGATTAGAAACCTTTTAAATAGGCTTGTCTAACATCAGGGAACTATAAATATGGCAAGACTGTAATCAGAAGCCAGTCTCCAGATTCTCACTCTGGTTTCTTTCTCTAGCAAAGCTTTATTTATTACTTCTTAGTAAACAGGTTAACAGGGTGTTTTTACAATACTTAAAAAAAATCATAAAGTATGCTGGTACATTTTGGTTGTCTTCTGGCCAACACACATCAACCAGTCTTGAAACTTTGTGCCCTTCCATTCAAGAGTCACTCATGAGGATTTAGCATCACCCTTCCTCCTGTCTCCTGGAAGGAATAGAGACTATTTCCCAAGTTCATTCTTACTTCTAATTCCTTATATACCCCTTTATCCTTATTCCTTCTTGGTTAACTTCATATATTATTCCTAGGTGTTTTTTATTTTATTTTTTGGTGAGATTGTAAATAGGATGATTTTATTAAATTCCTCTTCTATTTCATTATTTGTATATAGAAAAGCAACTTCTTTTTGTGTGTTGATTTTGTATCCCACCACTTTGCAGAACTGGTTTGTTTTAATAAGTTTTTCCATGGAGTCACAAGGTTTCTCCATGTATATTATCATATCATCTACAAATAATGATAGTTTTACTTCATCTTTCCCAATTTGTTTTCCTTTTATTGATATCTCTTGTTTAATTGCTCCAGATAGACTTTTAATACTACATTGAATAGGAGTAATGAGAGAAATCATCCTTGTCTCGTATCATATCTTAGTGAAAAAGCTTTCAGTTTTCACCACGGAGAATAATACTAGCTGTGGGTTTCTCATATATGGCTTTTCTTATATTAAGATACCATCCATTAATTTCCAATATTTCAAGAGTTTTCATCATAAGTGGATAGTTTTCTTTCTGTTGTCTTTGTTTTTCCCATTATTGTGATGTTGGCCTGATAAAATGTGTATTTGGGGGAATTAATTCTTTATTGTTTGAGAGCATCTGAGCAGAATAGGTATTAGTTCATCTTTGAACTAATTTGGTCGAATTCACTTGTGAAGCCATTTGGTACTGGACTTTAGTTTTTTGGGAGAGTTTTGATTACTCGTTCAATTTTATTGCTTGTGATTGGTTTGCTCGGGTTTTCTATTTCTCCCCTATTCAATATTGGATGATTATATAATTATAAGAATCTGTCCATTTTGTTTAGGTTGTTGAATTTGTTTGAATGTAAATGTCCATAGTATTCATTTATTATCCGCCAAAATTCTATAGCGTGTTATAACTTCTCCTTTCATTTTTGACCATATTAATTTGAATTTTCTCCCTTTTTCCTTAGTGAGCCATGCTAAAGGTTTGGCTATTTTATTTTTTTAAAGTACCAACTTTTATTCTTCCATTTGGTTATTCTACTCCATGGCATTCTCCTGAATTATTTGCCTCCTCCTACAATTCTGTTATTTTCTTGCATAAAATTTCAATTTCTACCTTCTGCTTGTTGTCATGTTTTTCATATTATTCATTTCCTTTTCTGAATACTTGTGTTGTTCCAATTCTTTAATTCTATTAATCATGGCCATTTTCAATTCTTTGTCTGAGTTAAAAATTCTATTCCATGTCTTTGTGATTATGTTTTGGAGTTTTGTTTTCCTCCTATGGTGTATTGTTCCCCTGAGGGCTTATTTAGCTTTGTATTTTTCTTTTTCCCCATTGTTTCCTTTAGGTTTGCTCTGCTGTAGTTGGGGCTTTTGTTGTATGTGAGTCTTTCTCTTCCACTGTTCTGAGCATTTACTTGATAGCACTGGTCAACAGTGAAATCATTACTGACTTAAAAAAGCCCTAATCTGTAGTATCTTGGTGTGCTGAACATGAATATAACTGTGAAAACTTTTTATTAGCTCTCATTTTGAAGATATTTCATATAAATCATTTTATGTTTCACCGTGTAAATTTATCCAGTAGGACTGCAATAACATCCTAAATCAACCTAGAATGATGTAATGTTGCATCGTTTTGCATGATACGATCGTGCACACATCATCCAGAGTTGATTGCATCATTTTCTAATGCAATGCAATACTATTGTCAGGCGGCTGCTGAAGTAAGCTGATGTAAGCAGAGCATTATTTAAAGCCCTGTTGGAACGGTTGAGCATTGAAAATCTTTCAGACTTTGTGTGAGACAGTTGAAGCTACTGTTCCATAGAACTGTTAATACTTGATCCATTTAGGCACAATACAAAACAGTAATGCCTCTAAAGTGCATTACTAGCGTGAACAATTTCTGCTGTATTGGTGGGGAAGTGACATTTGCCTACCAGAAGAAAAGGATCACTTCTCAAGTAAAGAAGGCTTCTCATCTTTACTTTGGATGCAAGGCTGGTGACCAAGACAAGCTTTGGGCCCCGCATATAAGCTGTGCTACATGTACAACACAGCTTTCACAGTGGTTCAATGGCAAAAGACCATCATTGCTGCTTGCAGTTCCCATGGTGTGGAGAGAGCCAACCACATAAAAGACTGTTACTTCTGCTTGGTTCCTCCTCTTTCTGGCAGAATAACAAAGCAAAAGAAGTTGAGAATAGTCTACCCAAACATTCCGTCTGCATTGAGATGACCGGTTCAACAACTTGCTGCAGGGTGATACGAAACAAGCATGCAATGCTTTTCACCTAGTGTCTACAAACTTTCTTGGGAATGTTAGGGCAGAAAACTACAAGGAACTACTAGAAGACATGCTGATTCAGTATCAGAAACTTGGCTGCAATATGTCTCTAAAGATCCACTTCCTTCATTCCCATCTGGATTTCTTCCCTGAAAATTGTGGTATGGTTAGTGATGGAACATGGCAAATGTTTTCATCAAGATATCGCATCAATGGAACAAAGATACCAGGGAAAATGGTCCACTCCAATGCTGGCTGACTACTGCTGGACACTCCCCAAGATGCTCCTGAACACCTGTACAAGAGTCAAGCAAAGAAATCTAAGAAGTGGGCCTCCCTGGTGGCGCAGCGGTTAAGCGCTGCGCTGTGGAGCTGTCCACGGCAGCGATGCAAGTTCGACGCCCTACCAGGGAGAATCCCACATGGTGCGGCAGACCTCTCCTGCCTCGCCCGCTGCTCCCCTCAGCAGTGTATTTCTGATCTGCCTGTTCTGCTCCCCACTCTGTCTCTGGTGAGCCCTCTCACCGCCCCACATCTCTGGTCTGTACCCCAGCTTGTATGTATAAATAAATAAATCTTTAAAAAAAAAAAAAGAAATCTAAGAAGTAGTCTATGACTTGATTTTTACGGATATTAATCATAGGCCTATTACTATTGGCATGCATTTCATGATGTAAACATCCATTTATTGCAGATTACTAAAAAACTAGAACCAAAATAAGAATTTGACCATCATATTCGTGTTGAGCACATACAAATTGATAGGAAATGACTAGTTTTATTTCGGTAACATGACTTTTATAAAAATTTGTTGACCAGTGTAGTAGGCAGAGCTACTGGGTTTTGCAGCATCTGGGGTGGTATTAAAGCTTCCCCCAAACACTTCCAGGCCTAGTTCTTGTGGCTGGTAGGGTCGGGGTGGGGGAGGGCTGAGTGAGAGGTACAATTGCTGTGACCCTGCCTTGCCCAGGAGCAGCAGCTCCAGGCCTATTTCAAGTGGTCAGGCGGGTGGAGTATTTCTGAAGTTCCATGATATAGAGCAGGGCCCTGTGGCATGTGTCTGCTCCCAAGGTGCTGGGAGCTGAATGCTGAGTGGGACACACTTCCTAGGTACAGCTGGGATTTGGGGTGAAAGTTTAGACCCTGTGCAGTTCAGACCTGGGCATGCTGGGTCTTGTGTCTGCTCCTGAAGTGCTGGAGACGGGGACTGGAGTCATGATGCTTACTGAGGGGGTTGCTGGAAGTCCATGTAAAGCAAGCCCTGAGTGGCTCAGACTGGGGTGCGCTTCTGCCCGAGTTGCTGCTGACTGAACTGTAAGTAGAATGTACTTCCAGGGTGTGGTTGGGGGCCCACAGTGAAGGATTAGGCCTTGCACGGCCGTGACTGGGGCATGTGTCTTCTCCTGAGGTGTTAGTGATTGGGCCTGGAGTCAGGGGTGCTAACTGGGAAGCTGCTGAAGAATCCTGATCATGATCGCCCTTTTGAAGTTAATCTTTTACCTTGTATCCTATTCTTTTTTTTTTTTTAACTTATCTAATAAATGAGAAAAAGCCCCTATTGGCAAGAATCTTACACAAACACCGATTATTCCGAGTCAACATGCAGATAAGAAACTAACACAAACATGAATCATGAAGTGAAAGAGAAATTTTTCCAATAAAACAAGTTTATAAAGCCCTCCAAAATTACCTCAGGTATCACTATTACATTCAAATGATATACATCCTTACACTTTTTCAATAGTTTTTATCCAAGAGCTCCTAGGGAACTAACAAAATTCTGAATTTATATTTTTGTCATAACTTAAATCACAGATACCTAATACAGAGACACATAATAAGTATCTGCTTATTTTTCTCATATTCTTCAAATTTCCATTTGAAGAATGAGAACATTTTATTGGAGATTGCTATTGCAATGAAAATTATGTAGCCACTGGCAATTTCTAAATGGCAAGAACTGGGGAACAGCAGTTTGGTTAGAATCAGGGTCTCCTAAACTTATCTGAGGGATGTGTTAACCATACATAATCACTGTTTTATTGGAGTTTATGTTTGATTTGGGAAAGCTTAAGAAGAGGAGTATGGCTAATAGAGATTGTGAAGAGGATAACTTTTCCCAAGTCATCTATATGTGCTAAACCAAACATCCTGTGCACCTGGGTTGGGATTTCCATTGTGTCTTTCACTTTATACACACACCAGAAATAAAGTAGCAAAGGTTTTAGAATTAAAGCATCAGAAAATAAACCTAAGTGTTTAGAGTTAAGTTATTTCTGAAATAGAAACATTAAAAATACATAAAATGACAACAGTGGGAATCAGTGTAAAGGTTTTCTTCACACTGTCTTTACAGGAATAGAAAAATTAATTAAAGTATCATACTTCCATCTCTCTGTTTTCACACCTAATATATAATGACTGGGCAGTACCTCTCACTTCATACCACTTAACTCTCAAGAAAGATGTTATTGCATGTGTTGCATGAGAAACATTATGAATTTGTTGGATTTGATATCCTAAATTTCATCAAAGTCACAATAGAATGGGTGGACTCTCTCGCTTGTCTTAGCCTTTATTTGAACAAAATTTGAAATGTGTGCCAGCAGACAACCACCCATTTTCTCTAAACAATAGTTTTTATCCCCTAAACTCCTTTCAGTTGTAGGGTAGAATGATGTGACAGTAAGTGTCTCCAAGCACTAGTTGAACCAAATTATACTCTTGAGTCTGTGCGTGCTTCGCCTATTGATGGCAATGTCCCTGTTCTGTTGTCCTTCCTCATCAGCAGTCTTACTGAAGTGTGCAGTAAGTAATGATTACAGGATGATATTTAATGAAAATGCTACCCATGATTCTGAGCCAAATGTGACCCCTACTACTCTTCTACTATTAAAGAGTAACGATCTATTCCCCATGCAATTGCAACTGTGAGCAGCAGATATCTTCAGTTGCTAAAATATGCCAGTAAAATGTTCAACTTTTAAAACTTTTCAAAATATGAAGTATTAATATTGATATAGATGCATAGGAAGTAAAATATCTGACCTATGGGAAAATTAAATATAAATAACCTCGCTCATACTAATTTGGGTGAAAATCATAACATCTTAAATCAGCTTTCATATAGGAGATGAAAAGAAGATGCCAAAGATTAATGTCAATTTCAATGGTCAGCATGTATCCAAAGGCAAACATTTAAATCCAAAGCAAATAGAAGTGCATTGCTTAATTTCTGCTTATCATTTGTTGCACTATTGCCAGGAAATTAACACTTACATTTTGCAAATGCATCATTTCTTAAGTTCATCTTGGAAAAGCTCCTTCTTCCATTATTGTATTGGGTTTTTATGGACTTTTGATGGTTTTCAGAGTAATCAGTGCTGGAGGAGCTATAAGATTAAAGTAGACTAAAGTTATGAGAAAAAAAAAAGATAAGTGTACTCAACATTGTCCCCTAATTTTGCAGTGCCTCACAACTAAAAGAAAGAGCTCTTAATCTTGGATCTGACACTTGGCTTCCAATGACCATCATTCTAATAACAAAAACATTATTTTCAGCTATCTGTTGTTGAATTTAGTCAAAGAAGAAAATTATAAATTTCATAATGCCTACTGCCAAATTTTCTTAGCATTGTAAAAGACATATTTTAATAAATATATTTTCTGAAATTGGTAAGTTTAATGACATTTCTTACTCATTAGTTATTAGTTATTCAATTAACAGAATTTGTTTCAAGCACTGGGCAATATAATAGAGAAACATTTCCTGCTCTTAAGCAATGTGTGTTTTGATAGACCAGATAAACATAAGCTAATATAAAAACAAGGAAAGATATCATATATGTAATAACAGAAGCAGATACAGGGAAGGATCAAGTACAATGGGGCAAATGGACAATTTGAGAAAGAAAAGAGGTAAAATATCATATGAACACTATAGAGTCTTTAAGGTAGAGATGAGTGCTGAGTTTAATTTAGAAAGTCAGTAGGTATTTCCTATGTCTTTGTGATGTCTAAAAACATGTCCACACATTCTTTGACATTCTTGCCACCAATAGGTAGAGTTGAATTCTCATCCTCTCAAATGTGAGTTGTCCTTAGCAACTCACTTCTAATGAATATAATGCAACTCAGGAGATAATGTGTGACTTTCAGGGCTAGTTATAGGGGTGACATTTTCTATTTGACTTTCTTGCTCTATTAGAGTATCATATTTGGAGACTTAAGGCACTCTAAAAACTATGACTCTCTTGAAGCTGCCAACCTGAAGAGATCATTTCCAGATTCCCAAGGAGCCCTAGATATTCCAGATGCCAGCTGTTTGAGTCCTTCCAGTTCAGGCACCAGACATGTAAATTAGCAAGTCTCAGACAATTCCAGTTCAGCCACTGTCTGATTGCTTCCACCTGAGAGATCCCATTAAGCAAGAACCACCAAGCTAATCTCCATCAACTCTCAAGACTACCACTAAATGTTGACTTGATTTGTTACACAACAGTAGAGACAGAACTGTTGAAAATCGGGGGGAGCCTGTGAAACACTATGAAGATTTAAAATATTCTGGTGTTTCCAACAAGAACAAATAGCTGAGTATCATCAAAGGATTAGGGCAGAGCAAGAGACCAGACTGATGAGAGGCCAGGGCATGGAGGTCCTGGAAATCCTGCCATAAAGTTTGATATATTTTATCATAGAACCAATGGATAGTGATCTATTTAGTTTTGAAATATATCTATTTATAAAGAATAGTTTATGACTTATGAAAATGTTGTCAGAATATTATTTGTTAAGGGAAACACATAGACAGAGGGAACTATTAATGTGTTTGTTTTGTTAGTGTGCATACTCTCTAGCCTCTTAAAATGCCAAAGAACTAAACTGCTTGGTTTAGCACTTCACTTTACTGAAATCAAAGCAACCCACCCTGGATAATGGTTTGTCCAGACATATTATCAGTCAGGGGTTATTTTCTAGTCAGCGGCTCCAGTGGCTCTTGGCTTTATTTAGAAGAATTTCAGTGTTTCATTAAGATGGTTCATCTAAGCAGTATGTGCTTGGTTAACCTTTTGTGGCTATAAAGATTACTTAAAGTCTTTAATTATAAGAACTTTAAGTGGAAGAGAAGCTAACATATTTGCAAAGCACACACAACTATGTAGTATCAAAGCCAAAAATAAGATCCACACCTCTCCTCATTTGACGTGGTTCTTTGTAGAACACTTGCAGTCTGCCAGCTAGTGACCATGTTGGAAAGGAACCAGAATAAAGTGGCAAAGTCCTTAAAGCCTGCTTGCAACTCTTTCCATAGAAATATTATTTGGTTTGGCAAAAACCACTGATGTGTTGACAGTTTATGGTGCGATTCAATTAAGTATTATATTTCTAAAGATTTATTTATTTATGCATACAAGAACTGCAGTGTAGGACAGAGATGTGGGGTGGTGAGAGGATTCACCAGACACAGAGCCGGGAGCAGAACAGGCGGATCTACTGAAATACACTGCTGAGGGAAGCAGCGGGCAAGGCAGGGGATGTCTGCTGTGTCATGTGGTAATCTCCCTGGCCAGGGATCAAACTCATGCTGCAGTGGCTGTGGATAGCTTCATAGACTGAGACTTAACCCGTTGCTCCACGAGGGAGGCCCTAAGTATTGTATTTCTAGACAAAAACATGTATCTCATGTTCATAATAGAAAATGGAAATATTTGTTACAATATAACTTCATATGGTACTTCTAGGTTAAATAAGGTCATATACAAAATGTGAGCAGATCTACTCAAGGAAAATTTGGGGAAACACCATATCATTTTGAAAATACTGTGAATTATAAAAACAATATAACAGGGTGTTAAATAGAACTTGTCCTTTAGCCTCTGAATTTCAGGTGAATTCCTGCACCTGAGAAAAATGAGTGATAGGTATCCTCTGCATTCTAAAAGAAAAGTGTTAGACACAGTCACACTAACAGTGCACCAAAATATGTACAGTAATTGACTCCTACATCTTAGCTATATAAAAGAATATTGGCTCATCAAAGAGGTTGATCAGTACAAAGAGTCAGCAGGCTTATTGAACCCCTACATCAAAATAAGGAAGAATATGAGAACTGACAGCAATATTAGCGTGTCTCTAAATGGAGACATTAGGCTCTCAATCTCCTTCTAGCTACTTGGAAGAACTTGAATATATTCCCAGACTCTGTACAACCACAGAGACTGGTCCCTGCATCTCACCTGGGGAATGTTAAAGGTGGGATGATGGTTAAACTGACTGGATGGCCAGGCCAGTAGAGAGAGCAGCAGTGGGAAGTAGGCTGCACTTGTCCTGTTTTGTGAAGCAAGGTTTGAGCATCCTCCTGCCAAATGGATTCTTCAGAAGGTAGGGGTCAAAAACATTGATGGACCTCAGTCTAAAGGCCATACACAGGAAGTAATTGGAGAAGTGCATCAGAGTGGGACAAGTATCAAGAAGTTAGCTAGAAAGCAAACTCCTTTCACTGGCCAGCATTTGGAAGGTTGCCATCAAAGAAGGTATGGAAAGATGAACAACTAGAATCTTTAAGAAGACACCCCCTTTTTTTTTTTTTCTTCTGCCACCATCCTTCCCCTTCCCAACTCTGGAAAAGGCAGTTACACAGTGGAGAGGAGTGCAAAGCCCCTCGTTGCTTTATCATTTCCCTCCTCCAATGCCCAGTTCAGGCCTTAGCTGAGGCAGGGAAAAAACTTTGATTAGATGGATGATTGAAGATTTGTCTTAGAATGGAATAGTCCAGGTAACACTTGAATATCAAAAGTATCCATAAGTTGAAATTTACTTGAAAGTTGTGAAATCTCCTGACTGAGAGATTAGGAGAAACAAGTACTTCTAGCCCATGCAAACATGGAGAAAAAAAATAAAATAAAGCTGTATTCTTATTGTAACAGAATCAGCATACAGAATATTGCTCATCCAATAAATATATAGAGAAAAGTCTGATTTCATTAATAAAATGAGATGATATGACCTATGTTGTAAGGTTATGGAAGGAATAACTGAGGTGATATATTATCACATTGGCAGATCATTCAAAATAATATTCTGTTACTTCTTTCTTCTTCACTTAGTTACCATATATTTTAATAATAATAATAATAATAATAAAAACTAGGGCAACTTAAAATTAATTTGCTTAATTAGAGATTGAAAGCAAAATAATAAAAATGAGTGAGTGGCAAAAATGAGTGACATACCAACAAAAGGGCCAAGTCTGTTAATATGATTAGGCCTCAAATTTGAATTTACTAGAGGTCAGATTAGGAGTTACAAAATTCTTAAGGCCTGATTGACTAAAGGAAATTTTCTAGCTTTCCAAGAGCACAAGAGAGAAACTCTTTAGGGGTGCTAAACCTTAATAATTTTATTATATACAACATTAACTTTATTTATGCTTTCTAGAGAATCTAAAATTTACAATTCAATTAAATTGCAAAGGTTAATTATTTTTCTCTATAAGTTGAAAATCAGAAAGTTCATAAAGGCTGTTTAAATTAAAATATATTAAATCTTTATGATTCTATTGGCATTCCCTGAGTTCTATTTCCAAGTAGGACAGAAATCAGCCCTTGTGCGTCCACATTTGTGTGTTGTGTGTGTGTGTGCGTGTGTGTGTGTGTACAGGGTGCCAACACAAAAATCAGAGGATAACTTTAAAACATTCTATTTTCTTGAAATTAACTATTATCGATCCTCAGAATCCTTCCCTCCCCACGTGTGGCTCACCCAGTCCATGTCCACAATAGCCCAAGTGTTCCAGGTTTTCATAATTTTACTTTCTACTCTGCACACAAAAACTCATATTGCCAAGGGTCAGCTGAGTTTAGAAGATAAACAAACTGATTCAATAAATATACTAGTTTGTAAATGCTTCTTAAAAGTCATTTATCATTCCCAGAAATGTTTGTAATTTTATACAGATACTCTTATGTAAGCCCAAATATTCTAATTATAGGAATTTTCAAATGCCATAACAAATGAAACAAAACTCAGCATCTTAATCCACATGGCCTATACCTTAAGACTCTTAAGTCTTTTTACAGAACCCATGGGGGATTTCTTTGCTAGGGGAATGGAGCAACAGGGATAGCAGTCAATTTATGTGTGGGCTACATATGAAAGGGTCTTTCTTATTCAGTGTTTCACTTCCTTGACTACAAACATTCATGAAAATGTAGTTCTCATCCCTAATGTGTTTTAATTAAATTGAGTCATTTGCAGCACTTAAAAATTGTTTCTGAATTTCTAACAATCAAGCTAAATGAGAAAAAAAAAGTCTGCAAAAGTGTAGTCCCCCAAACAACGACAAAAAATATTTCAATTTGCTAAATGGGAAGATGCTTTGAGTAATCTGAAACAGAGGCCAGGTAGCTTCTTAAACTTGGGAGGCCCACATAGCAAAGCCATTACATTCTTCATAGAAAGTTTGTGTTCTGGTATTTTTCCCAAGATTGTTAATGTTTTGAAAATAACAATAAGGCTGTTCATTTATGTGTGATGAATGCTGTTCTGGGCAGCTCTAAATTTTGAGAACTTTGAAAGGAGTGAATTGTCTCTGTGGCCAGCAATACTGAACAGTCTCCAAGGGAGCAGCACATAGAAGGACAGAGAAACATTTGTCAGTCACCCTTGAAAATGTATGGTTTTCCCTGTGAATTAGGCAATTTATTTAACTAATGGTGATGTTTACTTGGTTGGGGTAAAACATAGTCAAAGTAGCTTTCAAATGAAAAGAACTTCCTTAGATTTCTCTAATACCCCCTGCCTCCTCATTTTTTAAACGGCTAGTATGCTGACTCATAAGACAGGAGACTGAATTCTAATATTAGGTCAGTTAGTAAAACCTTGACTTGACTTCACTTAATAGATGAATTTGACTTTTTTCTGTACTTGCGAGATATGAAGGTTGCACTGTACTCTGGGGTCCCTCCCATGCAATCTCCTGGACAGACTGCACTGCATGTGCCACGTGGCTCTGCTCTCACTTCTGACTCAGGCAATTTTTTCAGGTACTTCAACATTGTAGCTTATGCCTCCCTTGAATCAGCATCAAAATTCCAGACCTTTCTGCCTCAACTCATTTGCCTACTCATCATCTCAATTTACCAACTTTATGGCTAAAACAGAAATTCTAATGTGTGCTATTGTCCACTGTCGTGTTCTAGTTCCTTCCCAGGCCCTTCAAGTTCCATACTTTGTGATCATAGCAAAAGAAAACAAAAAATTCGATAGATAATATAACACAAGTATTTGGTAAAAGTTACCTAGAAGCTATAGGCCAAGAGCCTTCTCCTCCATCCAAAGGAGAGGGAATATCATTGAGTTATTTAATACTTTGACTCTTTGATCTTAATTTAAGTAATTCCATTAACTTCTACATCCTCTGATTTCAGTGCCTTGGGTTAATTTTTTTCTTTAATAGCTAAAGCCTGTAAATCTACTTTGTAATCAAATACATTGAGTGTTCTTTCATAATATGCCTAAAATTATCCTCCCACTTTTATTACCCAGAATGTCCCCTTTTGTCTTCTTAAAGTAGTCCTACTTCCCTTTGTCTGATCCATTTAAGTTTTGGATTCATCAGTGCCTTAATGGGAACCGCAACCCTGGTAATGGATGAGATCATTCGGTATGAGCAGATTGAGAAGAAGGCTAAGGAGAGCTGGCCAATACTTTAGGGTCAGGCAATAGAGAGACATCAAAGGAAGAGATCAAAAAGCATTAGCAGTGAAAAAAAAAAAAAAAACAGCAAGAAGAAAATAATGTTATCCAGGAAACTAAGGGGAAAGAAATATTTCATGTGGGAAGTAGGGGTGGGGTGCCTACAGGGAACAGAGTTCATGTCAAAATGCAATTTCAAAAGATCTCACAATGTGGAGATAATTAATAAGTCAAAAACAGTTACAAATGATAGTTTGCAAAGAATTGAAACTTGAATAGTAGGTAAACTTTCAGCATGTTTTCAATTGAATGGAAGGAGAGATACAAAACAATAGACAGGAAAGGTTCAGGGAGAGCTACTTTCTGAACTGAGATGATTTGATTTAATATGTTTGTAGAAGTAGCCAGCAGAGAGGGAGAGAGAGCAGTAAGAAAGATGATAACTGAGGCAAACAGGCTGAAAGTGGAAGAGAAAATGAAACTAGAATTTGATAACAATTTAAGTAAAAGTGTGTCTTACCAAAATAATCTTTTTCACCCAATTAATTTTTCAGTTATGCTGTTATTATTTTCCTCACACTCTAGTTACTTAATGAAGCTCTTCTATAATTGAAGATCTTTCTTATCTAGTCTACAAATGTGACAACAATACAATGCCCCAACCTCCCAACCTTAACCATTCTAGTGTATTGTAATGCTTACTATTACCCATCAATAAAATTTTTAAAAGCCCCGCTCTAAATATAAATATTTAGGTTTAACCAAGTACTCTGCCAATTAAGCTGATACTCTTATCGTGTTCTCTTCAGATTCCTAGGTAATAAATAAGAAAAATATGTCCCCAAGTGACAACATAAAAACACAGTTATATTAGAAGAAACATTCTCATGGAAATAAAACACACCATAAGAGAAGTTTGATGAAGGAAAGGAAATACTTTGAAATATTCACTTCTCAGTTAAAGTATCTGCAGTAGCTTTGAAAGGAGAATTGCTAAAGCAACCTTAAATTAAATAATATCTTACTGACAAATACCAAGAGGGCAATGTTCAGTTTCACTGGAGTTTATTTGATACCTGACATAATGATTGGATCTCAGACAATCATTAAAATCACAGGCTACTAAATTACACAGTGAGGAGCTTATAGGTCTTGGTCTTTTAACATAAGGAAAAGGAGCTTCAGTCAACTTGCCAATCACCTCCTTAGCCAGAGCCTCTGGTTTCAGATAAAATGTCACAAGTAATGTAAGTGTTCCAAATTAAGTAGGGCTCTGTTTACAGAAACAGCACTTGAATGACTATTAAAACATAATGTAATTTAAATGTGACATCTGATGGAAACAGTTACACAGGGCACCCATCACAAGCATCTGTCTTTACAGTCTCATTCCAAAACAATGCCAGGTCAGCTACTGTGGGACACCCCATGAGGAGTTAAATGATAGGCACTCAACACAGCCTAGAGCAGAGTCTGTAGTCTTGTCCCCAGTTGGAACAAATTAAACCTCCTAGTTTCAATCCTCAATGGGATGAATATAGATTGGTTTTCTCTTTACAACTAATGTTGTGTAAGCTATCTCACCAGTGCTCCTAGCTCTTCTTGTGGAAGGGAGCACGGCAGGGCACCAATTGACCACTTCCAGTGAAATCTCACAGCTTTGTTCTACAACTTCAGTGGATTAGAAAGTCAAGTCAATCTTGCTTAGAAAGTTCAGAGTAACACTGCCAGTGGTTGAAAACACCTGCCTTTGAATCCATAAACAACTTATTCTAAATAAATCTGGAACCATTGTGGCTTATAAATGAAACCATGAGAGCAACTGGAGGTAGGCAGAAGTTCATGGCAAGAATAGGATGCAAGGGATGAATGTCAGTAGCTGAGGTCTCCTCCAGTCCTTAAACACATGTTTGTAAAACTCAGGTTTGAAATTGGAAATATCTATTTTTAACAAGTAAGGTTCTTCATTACCAGAACAAAATCAGGATTCTAAAAATAAATAAAATTCAAATATTTTAATTTCTGTCACTTTCTGTCAGCTCTGATTTCATGAGTTCAAGTAAATTTGAACATCCTTTTCAGAAACAGGTTATAGGTTTAGGTTTTATATAAGTCCCAGTTTTACAGTATCTATAAACATTATCATAAACATATGCCATAAGGAATTAAACAAATACACTATTAATGACCTTATAGTATACAGTCTTATTAAAATACATTACAGTTATTATGAAGATGATGTGGAAACCTCACAAAGAAAGTCTCTGATATGAATTTCATGTTCAAGAGAAACTGGCCTCCAAAACAAGTAATGTTGTGTTTTATACATGCTTATATATAATAAGAGTTTTATAATTTTATTCATCCCTTGCTTGGAGTGCTAGCCAGTTCAAAAACAATAAGCAGTCCATCTAAAATAGCACTACTCTCCTTAATCTAGGTAATAAATATTCCCATATATGACCATCCAGATCTCTATTAACTAAATAAGTAAATAATAGTTTATACTGATATCTTTAGTCCATTATTAACTGATCATTCTAGCCTCAAAGCTCTTGATAAAGTGGAACTGAAACCAGAAATTCTATTTGTTTTTATCCATTTATCAAAACTGTCATTATAAGAGCTAATAAATAGACAAAAGTATAGAGATGTGGAAAAATAGTAACCTACAATTCCATCACTTAGAGCCATGGTTTCTTCCTTCAGACTTGTTTGTACTCAACTTTCTAACCTTAATAGTATACTTTCCAATGTTTTTTTAAAAAAAAATTACCAACAAATATTACCATATTTTTTAAATATAATGAATATGTCAAATTTTGCTTCATATTTTGCAGAATGAAGTTAAGTTTATACTGGTATTTTCTATTCTCTAACGCTGAAACAATAGAAAGTTCTCCAGACACTGCCATATAAAGTAAAAGACATTTAACAAGTTTTACTTAATCAGCTTTCATATTTTCTAGAACTTTCATTCACTTTGTAAAACTTACTAATATCTCTACACATGTTCAGTAAACTATTTGGCTGCTACTATTCAAGACAAATGTGTATAAAATAGTGAAATACAACAAAGTGTAGAATGAATGAGTTGATATCTAAGTGAGGATTAATTAATATCAAAACAAAGTTGAAATATTTGGGCAGAATTAAAGACCACCAAATAAAATGTGAGCTATGTAATAGAAAGACTAGTTGAATATGTCTAAAAATCTAAGACTCTGAAAGTATTATTTTACTGAAAAATAAAATGTATAAATAACAAATCACAAATACTACTTTACTTCAATTTTATCTCTCCAAAGTCATTTATTTAGAAAAACCACACAGATATGACCTTTCAAATCTTTCCCTATAAATTATTCTTAGAATTATTTTATTCTTATCATTTGTCATATTCTGCCTCTTCAATTTAATTTTCTTTTTTCTCACCAAGAGTCATGAGAAATAAGCATAATTCTATGACACTGATTTATGAGGTCCTTTTTGACACAGTCATATCAGTTCTAAATGGGATTCCATATTTCCATTTATGCCACCCACCCCTCAATCAGTTTGTTTTTAAAGTTTTATTTGTTAAGGTAACGTTGATTTACATCACAATATATGTCTATAGGTTTATAGCTCTCCGATTGCATGTTATTTCGCCACGCCCATCACCACTGTCCCAGTAATCGTCCATTATACTCCTCTCTCCCCTTTGCTCCCACCACAATACATCTCCCTCTAGTAACCTTAGTCATAGTCCAACGTGCTCTCCCCCATCCCTGTGTCTACTCCTTCTGCCTCTCTCTAGTTTAGAATGTGATTTGGAATCCCAATCATCTCAACCTACTTCATAAAAACTAACTTTTATTTTGGACTCATGCTTATCATGCACCACTGTGTTTTGTGTATAACACCTTTAATCTTTACAACTCTGTGAAATGAGTTCCATTAGTACCACCATTTATAGATGAGGCAACAGATGAAGAGGGCATCTGAAACTTTCCCTGTACTAAACAATTTTTGGAAGTCAAAGATATAGTTGCTCTTGACCCATGTTTATATAAATCAAAAACAAGTCATAAAGAAAATAATGTGGCAGTTTCATAAAAAGTTAAACGTAAGTTTGGCATACAACCCAATAAATGCCACTTTTAAAATCTTACCCAAGGAAATGGAATCATGTTCACACAAAGACTTGCATGTGAATGTTCATAGCAAAATTATTCATAATAGGCAAAATCTAAAAACAACTCAATGTTTGTGAATGGATGGAGAGGGAATATGTAGTTTACCCATGAAATGACATATTTTTCAGCAAAAAAGAGAAATGTAATGCTGACAACACAATGTAACAAGGATGAACCTCAAAAATATTACAAAAACAAACAAAAAGTAAAAGGAACAAATATATCACATATTATATGATTCCATATACGTGAAATGGCAAGTCTAGGAGCCAGAAAATGAATCAGTAATTGTCTAAAGCTAAAAGAAAGAATGGAAAATAAAGTCTAAACAGACACAAGAATTCGTAATAGGGTAATGGAAACATTATAAAACTGGATTGTGCGAGTGGTTATATAACTTGGTAAATTTAAAAAACATTCTTATTGGTCATTCTACAGAGAAACATTTGATAGCATGTTAAGTTATAACCCAATAAAGTTGTTTTAAAAAATTATGAACAGGAACTAGACAGGTGATGGCTGCACACTTAAATGTACCAAATGCCATTGAATTATATACTCTGAGGTGGCTAACTATGTTACAGAAATTTCACCAAAGTAAAAACAAAATAGCTAAACTAATTGGATATATATTTGTATATGTATTTTCAATTTGTTTTATGGTGTTTCTATTTGTATATTTACTTTTATATATACAATTCATGTGTATTATATAAAAAGAAATACTAAAGAAAAAAATAATATTCATTATTTCACCACCTACTAATATGCCAAATTAATCTGTGGGCATATATCCTGGCAGTATTTTTTCTGTATATGTTTACAAAAATGTAATCCTATTATACACATAGTTCTGCGATAGACCTTTACAGTTTAACAATGTGAACAAATGTTATATTTTGCTGATAAGATGGCAAGGTGGTAAACATTCACCTCTCTTGAAGATGAAACTCACTTTGTGGGAGATACAATGGCCAATCCACCCACTAGAAACTGAATCATGCCATATTCTATGGACTAAATTGTATGACCCTAAAATTCACATGTTGAAATTATAATGCAGCTGTTTGGAAGACCGGCTCCATAAGGAGGCAATTAAGGTTAAATAAGTCCATAAGGGTGTGGCTGTGATCCAATAGGATTAGTGTTCCTGCAAGAAGATACAATAGAACAGACAGAAAGACCAATGGAACCGAATAGAATACCCAGAATTAAAGCCACATATCTATGAACAGCTAATCTTTGACAAAGGAGCAAAGAAAATGCAGTGGAACAAGGACAGTCTATTTAATAAATGGTGCTGGGAAAACTGGACAGCCACATGCAAAAAAATGAAACTAGACTACGACCTCACACCCTGCACAAAAG